>PVKM010022212.1:0-22027 GCA_004027735.1 Carollia perspicillata
CTCATTTTACCTGTCAACCTTTAAAAGGGAGAGGATTTTAAATTTATTTTAAAAAACTGGATTTCCAGCTTCTCAAACATTTGTAAGGTCTGGCAAGATGGGATCCACACCCTGTGGACATCACAACCATTCTCTGGTCCACCACGATCCCTCCACGACTCTTTCTCATTCACTTTTCTCACTCGCTCCTGCTCCTGCTCCTGCTTTTAAATGACACCCCAAGTCTAGTCCAGACCCCCTGACTGCACAAAACAGAAGTCCAAGGATTTCAGTGGAAGTAATCAGTGTCACCAAACCATCTGCTGAGGAAGCGAAGTGGGTTTGAATCCCTGACCTCCTAAGTTGCCAAACCAAGGCTGTCACAGCCTTTTCTCAAGGAGCTTGGTACCTGGCAGGGCACAGAGAATGCTTTTCAAATGGCTGAACCAAGGTGAAAAGTAACTCTTGCCATGAGAAAAAAATATGTATAAAGTGCTGTGGACTTTCAGCATCCCCACCACCTGGGAGCTTGTTACAAATGCAGAATTTCGGGCCCACTGTAGACTTACAGAATCAGAGTCTGCATGGTAACAAGCCCCACCCCGTGAGTCACAGTCCAGGCTCCTGAGGAAAAGCTTCTTACCATTCCTGAGTGTTCCCATGACCCCTCTGTCAGGGTGGAGCCTCTTGAACCCTGTCCTGTGCCCACCATAATACTACGCACTGAGAGCTTAACCAGTATGAGTAACAAATACATCAGGATTCTTAATTAGGATTCTTTTTTCAACCCCTAGGAGGAAGATTCCATGTATGTTCTCACTGGGTACATACTGCTGTACGGTGAAAAGCTAAGGACTGAAAACTGAAGAACCACAGGAAACAGGTAGGGAAAGCTGATGTAGGGAAGAACACTGGCAGGACATTTAAGGGGAAAGTATATCCAGGGAGCCAGGCTGTCTGCAGTCCAAGAAGCCTGACCCAGAACTAAACATTATCCACTGCCCTTCAGTCCTGCCAATTATATGGGGCCCCAGGCTCTACTGCTATACTCCAGGGCTAGAAGCAGCTGCCCTAGGGGATACTGCCACGTGTCTGACGGTCTGTTCCAGGCTCGCTTCCTCCACCAGGAGGGTAGGGATCTCCACTGATTTACAGCCCATGGGGCATCTCTTAGGAGAGGCTACTGGTTGTTGAGATACCCACGAGGATTTTTTTCTTTAAATTAGCAACTCAGAGGGCTTACTTTTGAGCTACAATTGTTTGGTTGGGCTCCCTGTGGAGAATCTCAGGCAAAGGGATTGAAAACTAGATCTAGGACATAAAGATAAAATAAATGAGTACAGTATCTAAAAGAAGTAGAGACATCCTTTAGAATGTAAGGGGGGAAGGACAATCATCTAAAAAATACTCAGCTGTTCTTGTCTGGTTACATTAGACCCACTTGTATGTATACAGACAAGCAGAATATACACAAAAGAAAAATAGAAGGAAAAAAATGAACCTCAGCCTTCTTTTTGGCTCCATAATTCTGTTTTGGACATAAAAATGAGACTATTCCCTTAAACAGAATCTCTGATGTCCATGTTTGAATAATAGATGTTCCCAATTATTACTAAAAGTGTCACCTCTGAAATACGAGGGCCACATACCTGTGATGCCATCAGCCTTCCAGGCACATGCTGAAGATGTAGACTCCTTGTTTTGTTTTCCCTTATCTTTCCCCCCTTGACTAGGTGCAAATGTCTCTGGATTGTTCGGAAGCATGCCCAGAAATGAGAGGCAACCCAAGCTAGGTTTTCAGGTGTTCCTTTTTCCAAGCAGAAGGAAAGAAAATAGATGACACCACAAGTTTAATACTAATTGATTTATGACCTGCCTAAGCAAATCCCAGGCACTGCAATGGCAGGCTTAGACTTAAAGCAAATGATTTACAAGATAATGTTTGACTCTGGGAAAGGGTAATCAGACCCAGATACAATGGATGATAGGATAATTGAGAAGAAATAAAAAAGGATAAATTGCCATGTGCTAATGAGTTTACAGCCCTAATGGGAAGGACATCAGTTTTAACACTCAGGTTATGAGCTGGGAGCAAGTCTTTTTCTTCACCCACCCCCTCCTTCAACGGCTAAAGATGTAGTGCTGAAACAAACCAAGATTAATGGTATCCCACTCATTTACTTAACCATTCTTTACACCTCAGACAGCTTCCTGTATTAAACATAGAGAGCTGTGGTGCTTATTTTTTAAAACCAACTTTACTCCAAGCAGTTCCTGTCAACAAATGCCACTTACCCAACGGTGCCCGGATATAAATGTTTTTGGCTCAACCACTTGAGCCAACAACTCTTCTGCCTCCCAGGTCCCTGGGGGCCTTGGAACCTGATGAGTTGACGCCGTTGTCTGTAGGCCTTTTGGCCTCACGGAGAATATTCCAAACCATTTATGCAACCCGGGTGCACTCACATTTGGAAACGGTTGCCCGAGCAGCAGTCGTGTCTCGCCTCATGATTCATTTTTATATCTCACTCACCCGCCATCCCACATCACCAGTGAGGACCGGTGACACTTTATTGGTATTTTTGATTACTTCTATAGCTATCTGAATTTTTCACAGGTTGGGGGCCTCTGGTCCAAATGTAGCCTCATGCTGTACTTGGAGTCCAGGCTACAGAGAAATAAAGGGGCAGTGGTGAGCGGGGCGATTGGGAGGGAAGTAATGTCGAGCTGAGGCACTTCCTAGGAGACGGAGAACCTATTCCCTTGTAATGTTTCTACCAAATGAAGTTTACTGTGATGAATCGTGGTGCAGCTCCAGCACGTCTTCCCCTCGCAAAAAGGCAGCTCAAGTGCAGCATTTAAACGTGTCTGAGTGATGACTTGATTCCCTTACACAAAGGCTGGAGGAGTACATATCCAACATGGCTATTTCTACCTGTACCAGGGAGGTTGTTTTAGAGCATTTCACATTTTCACATTTGCTTGGGAAATCTGAACGTTCATTTCATGTATACTGATGTAATGCTGGCCCCATTGTACTACAGGAGTTGATTCAATACAGTGAGATCACAAAACATAACTGAGTGATTTTTCCTCAACCCATAATTATTTTCCTGACCTGGTATTTCTTAGAGCAAGGTCCTAGGGTTTGATTTGAATGTGAAAACTCGGCTAATTCTGAATCAAACGGTGTCACTGCGAAACTCTAGGCAACGCTAACTTTCTGCTCTGTACATGACATTTCAGGAGCACCTGGCTGTTTCAAGTTTCTGGCCATAGTAAAACTCCACTGGTTACATAAATTTGGGGAAATTAGTAAAATCATACTACGTTTGTAACATTACTTTACTACGCGTACTTTTATCAAAAAAACTGACCAGATAATATAGGAAAGTTGTTTTTAGTTTTCAGTTATCACTGAAAATATCTACAGTAATATAGAGGAATCGGTTCAGCCTAATCAATAGCTAGGACTCATTTTAATTAAGATGCTAATTGTTTATGTAGAAATGGATGCTTCTAAGTAAACTGTAATTGAAAAATAAAAGTTAAAAAAAAAGAAAGGATGTTTCTAACAAGCTCTGCAGGCTTGGCCTCTGCCTCTGCGCCCCTTCCATCTACCCCCAAGTCCTGCATTTCCATATTTTGCAACTTTATTTATTACTACTTCACATAGGAAACCTATTCTCGAATATACAACTGGTCATCTCCAGGTCAGGCCACCCATTCTGGGTGAATTCTTCCAGTTTCTGAATTAGGCTGGTGAGACTGTATCCCATACAACTTGTGCCAAAGCTCCTGGGCTAGGCAGTAGAGAAGCACGTGAGACCAAAACCCACACAAGCTCTGAAAGGCCAAAGATGATCATCTTAACCCCTCAGGCTGCTCTGATCCTTTTCCAGAAACTTTTCTCTGTGGTAGATATAGGATTCCAACTTCTCAGGCAGATACACTGAGTCTTAGGAGTTGTCCCACAGCTTCTGAAGGTCACACAGGAGCAGAAAAGCTGGGAACAAGTCTTGGGATCTCTGACTCCCACGTCCCCATTGGGAACATTAGACAATACTGACACCCTCCATGAACTGAATCCAAAAATTGTAAAAGATAAGTTATTTCCTTATATTGTTTAAAGAGGAAAAAAAGAATAGCTTTCCCACAGAGAGCAAACAAATAGTGGATAGGCCCTCTCTTCATCCTATAGAAGTCTATGTGAGAATATTGTTTTCTTATGTGAATTCTTAAAAAGTCCATTTGGATTACTGCCTAATACAGAACACTTAAGAACAGACCTATTCTCTGTCTAAACAATAGAAGTATCGAGCCATAGAATTTCAGAGTTGGAAAAGACCTTGACTATCGTAGAGTTCAATACCCTCATTTCACAAACTGAGAATCAGAAAGATTAGACTGCATGAGCATGTTTACAAGTCATTCACAGCAGAGGCAACTGAGTAAATTACAAGGAGACTACATTTATTTGCATGAACATTTGAATTATTCTGGGAACAAGGTGCAAGGATGTGTTATCTGAATCAAATGTATTCTTTTATATGAACTTGGCTTCTAACCTCCCAGAGAGTTAAAACAAATCTCACCAGCAGTGGATTCAGTTGCACTGCAAGAAATTGAACAAATATCAGTGGACACCTCCTCTCCCTGCAAGACCAGTTCATTACAGAATCCATGGGTCCAGGTTTTATCAATAGCAGAAACAGGAACTGAAAGAAATTGGCATGATAGCAAAGACTAGTACAACACAGGGATTAAATAAGGGTCAAAAACATCCGTGATGGGGAATCTGATAACCTATGGGAAAGTCTGAGGTATATGAGAGATCATGGCCCAGGTTCAGGTATCAGTTGGTCAGGACCTTTTTGGAATACAATCCCTATCTTTTACTAGGTGCCCTCCTTGCCTTCCTGTTCCCTCTCAGGCAGTAAACCTACAGCCTGAGAAGCTGGCTCCGAGGAAAACTATCGGGCTTTCTGAAACAGACCAGCAGCTGTACCAAAGGGGCCTTCTTCCCAAGCCCATGGCGTACAGATCCTGGGCACCAGGGAACTGCTCAGTTCTGCTGGGTTTCACACTTCCACTGGTTCCCACGTCACCTCCTGTATTTCCTGATCTTGTCTTCCATGGATGTAAATTGAAAAACTATAAAATAAGTAACTTTAAAATGGTTTAAGCTGTGATCTCATCAGACTCATTACTTGGGACAGAAACAGTGGTGTGGATGGACACAAAAATAGGTGTTTTCAGAAGACACTTTTATCTGAAAAGGTTGACAAACACTTAATGCTGCTGCCCAGAGGAAGCTCATAGCCATGACTAAGTTTTAGAGAATCCTAGAATGTTAGGACTGCAAAGAAATATGTCACTGTGTCTTCAAATTTTTATAAGATAACTGAGTTTTCGGTGTTCAGAGATTTGGCCAAGGTCATCTAGCCAGTAAACAGCAGCAAAAGACCCAGGATTCCCCTGGGAACCCCTTGCAGGGGTTCCTGGGTTCCCCTTGCAGAGCTTTTTTGCCAGCAATTCTGGGTAAGCTCGCACAGGTCTAAAAAGAGACAGCAATAGATAACAACAAACCATTACTCTCTGCTTTTGGGAACAAAATAGGGTCTTGGAAGTGACAGTGTATAAATTAATCACAGCTATCTGAGGGTATAAATTAATAGTAGCTAAGAACATACAGTAGATAAGGAAGCTCTTTAACTCCTAAAGATTTAACTCCTAAGGCAAGATTTAAGGTGTCCAATGGGGAATTAAAGGCATCAGCTAATTCCAAAGCTACTACAGACCAGAGGGGCATAGGGAAGCCTGGTGAGCCTGGTGAGAAACGGTAGACTGCTATTTTTGTAGCAGAGCTACCTTCTTACTTTACCTTCATAAAGCTTTGTTTTCCCTCTCCAAATTCACTATTAGAGTATGTGGTCTGGCTCTCAATCACCAAACTCTGGTAGCATTTTGAAAGCTAAGAGCAAATCTTAGATGCCCCTGAGCAGGTTTACCACGAACCCTCACACACAGTGAGAGACAGTCTGCCCACAACTAACCCCTCCAGCCGCCGGGGGCGGTCATGAGCACCAGAGAGCGCCCATTCACTTGCACAGACTTTCAATCAATAGGCAGCGGCTTAACATGCCAGATTTCAAGCATTATATATAGTTTATTCTTACACCAAAATGCAAGGCTGTTGCTGAGAAAATCGCACACGTGCCAAATGATGGGCTTAAAGTCAGACAGCCAGATGTTTTCATTTAGCGCTCATCCCACCTCTGCCAGCAGGAGGGAGAGGGAAAAGAGCATAGCAGTGGTCTTCTAGACCAGGGTTCCTAGACAGCAGGGAATGGGAGGATTTCCATTTTACATCGGTGTATCTTTAACATCTGATACGGTGCCTGGTACACAGGAGAGGCTCCATAAGTGTTTCTTAAATTCATACATTGGTTCTCAAATCAGTCCATTTTTCTGTTGAGTTTGATGAAGAGAAAATGAAGACTTGACATTTTTATGTTCTGCTTATTTTATTTACCCATAGTACATTTGAAACACATCCTATGAACAACTGGAAATATTCTTGGATAGTGGTTTGAACTTTTGTTCCTTTCAAATTCAAAAAATAATTTTGCTGCTATAAAAGCTGCTGTAAAAATGTTCATTACTTACAAGTGCATTTGCCAAGTGCAAATATAGTTTCACATTCCAGAATTTAACAGAAAAATTATTTTGAAAGTGTCTTAATGACAAATTTTTTTTAATGCCGACATTGTCTTTTATAAAAGCTCAGGAATAAAAAGCAAACTTTTAACAACATGCTCCTATGTAAAGCATATACACTGGCCTTCTTTTTAATTAGTCAGAAAAACTAGTTTTCAAAGCCCAGTTCAATAAGATGGTGGGCATAAAAAGTCCATTTTCATCACTTAAACAAATGTTCAGTTTAAGTAATTCCTGGACAGTGTGAGCACACATTTATACGACTTTGAGCCTATGAAAATAACACCAAGATGCAATTTTACAATTCAGTTTAAGTATAAAGACATGGACTCACTCCCCTTCCCAGACACGGGCATTAGAAAAGGAGCCAGCCCATTGGAAAATGGAAGGATTAAGCACAGATTCCTGTGCAGCATCGTTTATCTTGCACAGATATCAGCTTGATGCTCGTGTGAAAACATAAAAACTCCATCTGTTCCCCAGGCATACTTAGTTTGTTGCTCAGATGGTTTGTTTTAAAGATTAATGTGTAATGGTTACATTAGTTATTTCAACTGAGTAAGTGTACAAAATGCAGCTTGGCATCTGGTTTTGCTAAAAGTGTTAAAAGATATTTCAGCAGGTGAGCATTGTCCCTACTTAAAGGATAAAATGTACTAGGAGTTGGATTCTGCCTGTGGATAGTCAAGCCTCCATCAATGTAGGAATAGAAACAAAATAAAAAGAAGACAATGATTATTATTTAAACTCTAACATCACCCCTAAATACACTCAAACTTTTATTTGGATGATTTAGTCATATCAGAAAAGTTCCTTTAACTTGCTCTGCTTTAATTGAGAAACTTTAAATATTTCAACATATCAAGTTATACATTCAAATATTCTAATTCAATTATCATTGGAGTTGGTGGTAGCTGAGAGAATGTAATAAGCTGTGCTTCATTTGCTTTTAAGTGAAAATTTGCATTTTCATTGCCATGGTGTCAAACACCAAGTATATATGCAAATTATATTTTATTAAGTATATTTTCATTAGGAGACTGAAAATACATAATGTGAGAAAGTTTTCTTCATTCACCTGTTTTTCTGCAAGTGATTACACTTTCTATATACCCTTGACCAAAGAAGAGCTTAACTCATATGGGACGTTTCCATGATTTTGCCAAGAGACACCCATGGTGTGAGAAGGGCTAAGGGAACACCCAACTGCCCACGGAGCCAGCCAGAGCAGCCTGAAGGGCAAGGGCACAATGGAAATCAGAGCAGCACATCCAAGATAATGTTACTCTAATTATCAGATGAGGTCATGTTTGTGTGAGTATTCTTGCATATGTACCTGTTAGAGGTTAACATTTGGGGTTTCCTAACATTTCCAAGACAAATCATTGAGACACTGGAAAATTTTGTTTTGAAGACATTTCAAAGCAGGTTTTTTGTTAAATTTTAGAGTGTAAAATTATACTGCATTTGGCATATGCACTCAAATATAAACCACATCTTTAAAATAGACTTTGTAACATCAATATTCTTTGTTGGATTTGAAACAAAAGAAAAATCGCAATCCACTATCCAAAACTCATCCTGGTTGTCCATAAAGATGTCTCGCTAGCATAGATTTCATGTTCTCTGCTTATCCAAAAGCACTGTGAGCCCACATGCATTGCTTATTACTTTATCTACCCTTGTTCTTATTACTGCATTACTTATTTACCTTTGTTCTCTCTGCTTTTCCTAACTGTCTCTAAATCAAAAGCAGCAAATTAGAAAGATATTAGGTGAGAAAAGAGCAGGGAAAGTTCTCCAGGAAAATGAGGAATTGCTATATAATTCATTTAAATCTATTGGGCTTTGATGACCATATGGATCACCTTCAATGGTACCTTTTCTTGATATCAATTTATTATGTACAATAATTTCCCTCCGATAGTTGTGCCATTTCAGGGAAGTGAGAAAAAGAGTAGCTCTACTATTGCTCACAGTCATAACCATCAAATCTTTGTCTGTGTGGAGAATAAACTATTCAAGCTTTCTTTCTTTTGGTAAGAAATTAAATAAAACATTAAATAGTAAAACTTTTAATAAGTGTTCACCAAGTTCTTCTGTCTTCCTGTCAATGTATCAGACTCCAGATATCAATGTTAAATATATTTAACATTAAAAATTATTTCTTTATTTCATAAATCAGGAAGAATCAAAGATTCTGAATAGACAGATTACACCTAGTGAAATTGAAGCAGTAATCAAAAACTCCCAACAAACAAAAGCCCTGGACCAGATGGCTTCACAGGTGAATTTTACCTAACATTCCCAGAAGAACTAACACCCCTCCTTCTAAAACTATTTCATAAAATTCAAAAGGAGGGAAGGCTCTCAAATTCATCTTATGAGGCCACCATTATTCTAATTCCCAAACCAGATATAGACACTACAAAGAAAAAATTTGGGGGCCTACATCCCTGATGAATATAGATGCTAAAATCCTCAACAAAATACTAGTAAACCAAATACAGCAATGCATCAAAAGATCATACACCATGATCAAGTGGGATTTATTCAGGGAATGCAAGGTTGGTAAAATATTTTCAAAGCAACAAATGTGATTCACCACATAAACAAAATGAAGGATAAAAACCACATGATCTTATCAATAGATGCAGAAAAAGTTTTCAATAAAATTCATTTATGATCAAAGCTCTCAGCAAAGTAGGAATAAAGAGAAATATCTAAACATAATCAAGTCCATATATGACAAACCCACTGTCAGCATCATACTCAATGGGCAAAAACTACAAGTGTTCCCCGTAAGATCAGGAACAAGCTAGGGATGTCTGCTTTCACCTCTCTTATTCAACATAGTACTGAAAGTTCTAGCCACAGCAATCAGACAAGAAGAAAAAATAAAGGGCACCCAAATTGGAAAGGAAGAAGTAAAACTGTCTTTATTTTCAGATGACATGATACTGTACACAGAGAAGCCCAAAGATTCCTTGAAGAAACTATTAAAATTGATCAATGGATTCAGCAAAGTAGCAGGATACAAAATTAATATCCAGAAATCAGTTGCATTTTTATATGCCAATAATGAACTAACAGAAAGAGAAATTAAGAAAACAATCCCATTCCCAATTGCTTCAAAGAGAATAAAATACCCAGAAATAAACATAACCAAGGATGTAAAAGACCTGTACACAGAAAATTATAAGACATTGAAGAAAGAAATTGAAGAAGATACATGTAAGTGGAAGCACATACCATGTTCATGGATAGGAAGACTTAATATCATTAAAATGTCCATACTACCCAAAGCAATCTACAGATTCAATGAAATTCCTATCAAGATTCAATGACATATTTCACAGGACTAGAACAAATATTTCAAAAATTTATATGGAACCAGAAAAGGACCCACATAGCTACAATAATCCTGAAAAAGAAGTACAAAACTGGAGGAACCACACTACCTAATATCAAACTATACTACAAGGCAACAGTAATCAAAACAGCATTGTACTGGCATAAAAACAGATACACAGATCAATGGAACAGAATAGAGAGCACAGAAATAAACCCACACTTTTACAATCAATTAATATTTGACAGAGAAAGCAATTACATACAATGGGTAAAGATAGTTTATTCAATAAATGGTGTTGGAAAAATTGGACAGATAATGTGCAGAAAAATGAAACCAGACCACCTTCTTACACAACACAACAAAATTAATTCAAAATGGATCAAAGACTTAAACATTAGACCCAAACTATAAAAATCCTATAAGAAAACATAAGCAGCAAACTCTCAGACATTGCTTATAGAAATAGTTTAATCAGATATTCTCCCCAGGCAAGGAAAACAAAAGCAAAAATAAACACATGAGACAACATCAAACTAAAAAGATTTTACACAGTAAAGGAAATCATCGACAAAATAAAAAGACAACCCACAAAATGAGAGAACATATTTGTTGATTCATCTGATAAGGAGTTAACATACAAAATTTATAAAGTACTCACAAAACTCAACAACAAAAAATAAAAAACATACAACCCAATTAAAAAGTGGGAAAAGGAGCTGAGTAGATCCTTCTCCAAAGAGAGCATACAGATTTCCAATAGACATATGATAAAATGCTCAGCATCACTAATCATCAGAGAAATGCAAATTAAAACCACAATGAGGTATCATCTCACATCTGTCAGAATGGCCATCATCAATAAATCAACAAGGAATAAGAGCTGGAGAGGATGTGCAAAAAGGGGAACCCTTTTGCACTGTTGGTGGGGATATAGACTGGTGCAGACACTATGGAAAGTAGTATGAGATACCTCAAAAAATTAAAAACTGATCTGTCTTTTTACCCAGCAATCCCACTTCTGGGAATATATCCAAAGGAACCCAAAACACTAATTCAAAAGAACATAAGCACTCCTATATTAATTGCAGCATTATTTGCAATCACCAAGATATGGAAGCAGACCAAGTGTCCATCATTACATGAGCAGATAAAACAACTATGGGACATTTACATGATGGAATACTACACAGCCATAAAAAAGAAGAATTTTTTTCCTTTTGCAGCAGTATGGATGGACCTGGAGACCATTATGCTAAGTGAAATAAGCCAGTCAGAGAAAAACAAATACCACATGATTTCACTCACATATGGAATCCAATGAATGAATTGAACTAACAAGGAGAACAGAGACAGATCCATAGATGGAGAGCAGATGAGAGCTCAAGGCGGGTGGAGTAGTAGTGTTTAGCGGGCGGAGGAGTTGAGCAAAAAGGGAAAAAGACTCATGGACTTGGACAGCAGTGTGGTGATTGCTGGTAGAAGGAGGGTATAAAGGACTAAATGGTAATCAAAAAGAGGTAACAAAAGATAATATTAGGAATAATCCATGCCAATAAAGAAAACAAATTAGAAAAAAATTAATAAAATAAAAATATTTATTTTGTTTTCAAGAGGGGGAAGGGAAAAAGAGAAACATCGATCAGGCTGCCTCTTGTGCACCCCAGACTGAGGACCTGGCCTGCAACCCAGGCATGTGCCCTGACATGAATCGAACAGCAATCTTTCAGTTCACAGGCCAGCGCTCAATCCACTGAGCCACACCAGCCAGGGCTGACATTAAAATTTTGAAAATGTTTCCTTAGTTCATCTCTCTTATGTGGAAGAATTTTTCCCATTAAAAAACCTGAGAACAAAGTAATTAATCATATTAGAATTAGAGGAAAAAATAAACACACTACTAACAAATTTCCTGGTTTATGTTCTTCTCACCTAGTTTATACTTAAACTTAGTCTGTTTAAGTTCTTTCATAATTTTGTAGCAGCCTTGTTTAAAAATGAAGAGCCCGAATTCCGGGGCCGGACTGCCTAGGTTTTAATCCCAGCTCTGCCACTAGGTAGCCGTGCGCCCTTGGCCGTGTCACTTAACCTCTCTGAGCTTTGGTTTCCATATCTGCAAAACTAAAACAGTAACAATACTACACGTGCATTTCCTGGTATTATTATGAAGATTAAATGAATGATTATATGGAAAGTGTTCAGAATAATGGCTACACATACTATGCTCACTGTGTTTGTTATATAAATAAAATACAAAGCTTAAAGACAATCATTGATTAGATTCCATTTGGACAATGCCAGATAAATGGCCAGCACTTTGCTAGTCTTAGATTATCATCAAAATGTGATCTTTCTGGTTTTACACTGATTTTTCCCGTGTGTGTTGACATCCATTTTAACATAACGACATCATTTCATTTCACTCTGGCCTCAGCTGTTAACAGTGCTATTGAACACTTGGGGTTGGATTAATTTATCTTTCACATTTTAATATGGCTTTCTCACTGTAGGAAAATCCTCATGATGTACGTCCAATTTTATTTCTAGAAAATTCAGTCTTGGGGATAAGTGGGTCCATTACAACTCATCTGGCATTTTCAATGTTTTATCATTTCACTTAATTACAGAATCTGTCTTGACCTTCGGAGTTTGAGCTCACAGTATTCTGAATATAACCTCCACATTATCTGATCTTCTCTATGAAAAAGTCTTCGGAAACTACAGTACTTAGGAACACAGCTGCAGTCACGGTATAAAACTACATGTCCTATACAAACTGGCATTTTAAAAAACTTGTGTCCACGTCACTTTGATCCTAAGTCATAGTTTGCTGCCATCTGAACACTTGAGATGTAACATTTGAGGAATTAAGGTTTAAAACTGGAGTGGAATAGAATCTCTAGCCATTAATTTTGATTGGCTAAGAGGTATCCTTCAAAAGCCCAAACACTTGATATGCATATTCCAAACAGGCTTCCAGCTGAATTAAGTGACGGCCAGGATTGGTATTTAGGAGTGGGTCCTGTTCAAAGAAGCCTCGGTGCACACCTTTGACCCTGAACTGGGGTGCTCACACAGTGCCTGTGATGATGACTCCCAGGGAAGGCTCGGGGCTGTGCTTGGCTGCATTTCTATCTGAGTGCCAACAGCAAGATAAATGAAGGACTGGTTCACTGGAGTACTGGTGGTTTGGGGGCTATTGATTTTTGGTCCATTCTCTTTAAAAGTGAGATCTAAAAAGTTGACAGAGGGTCATTAATTTCATCATATACTTGTCGTCTCATCCATAACCAATCCAGGGTCTGAGTGTGCTTGTCACTCTGTGTTTGCACTTTATTTGTTTAGGGTTTTCGTGGTGATTCCACTTTTTTTCCTTTTTTTTTCCTTTGCTTTCACTTCAGCCCCTTTAAATAAAGATGAAAAAAAGACATGCCAGTTTGTGGATCTTTCCTAAAATTGATTTGAGAATGGAGAAAATTGTAGATACAGATGTATGGAAAGGAAACTCAGATACAGGGAAACATTTAAGAAGCTTACAAAAGCCTCTGGCAGCTGCCTTCTAACCTTGATTTTAAAAAGAAACACACAAAATTCATCAATCCTAATGATTCCATTGGCCTCCAATTGAATAAACACTTAGATAGGTGAACTAGTGGTCTTGTTTTAATGAAATGTTAAAATTCAAGTTGACAACATTCTTTTAAGAAAAGAGAGTGGGTTAACAAACGTTTTTGAAATGTATAAAAATAATTGGTAACAATGACCAGTAATTGAGTGTCTTTGGTTACAAGTTTTCAATAGGTCTACCAATCCTTCAAGAAACAGAAAACAGAGTTTTAAGATATCGTGAAAACATCTTACCATTGTGACTTTATTGTGTTGTGATGGCAGGTTTATTTTTTGTGTTTGTTTTTTAACAGGGTAAGGAGAGCTTGGCAGCCTCCATAATTATTATTGAAATAACCATCAAATAAAATCTTTAAGCCTGGCTGAATATTCAATGAGCTGTGCTAAATCTGGAGTGCATGAAACAATCACACAGGGCAGAATTCTGGAGAAATAAGCAGGGATCTTTAGATAATTCTGCAGCAGCCATCCAAGGCAGCAATGCCCCAACTTGACTTGGGACAAAGTCCACTCTACAGTATCTGTTTTGAAACCCAATGCCAGGCTACAAGTGATAAAAGCAGAAGAAAATATGATTAAGTTCATGAGCCAAGGCAAGGAAATCCAGTATTAATAATATCACCACCTGCTAGTAAATCTCTATTTTATAGGTGAAGAAATACATTCCTACTTTAAAGTGTGTTTTTATATACCCTTGAGTGCCCAACTAGCTAAACTACCAAGGGAGCTCTACATGATTTAGAAGTTAATCCTTCAAATGGCTAACAATTGAATGCCTCAGCTGTTTGTAGTTTCCTACTGCTGGCTAATTTCATTTTTGTTTCATATGTTCAGTGGTAAGCTTTCATTGTTCGCTGACACTGAGGTTCTAAGTCTAGTTAATTTAGTTAAAATGAGGCTGGGAATGTTCCGTTTTCTGCCCTCTACAGCCAGACTTGGGGGAACTTGGAGTGAACACCCCATGAAGAAACTCAACGGGGAAGAAAATTCAGATTTTTAGAACCATCAAGTAAGGATGTAAATAAACACCTTTAAATGTGTTAAGGCATCTGAGATCTGATAATGTCTGATGTGTTACATTACCTCAGACTCAGGTTGCTGTTTCAGGCCAAGCCATTTCTCTTTATTTCAAGAGGTTTGTCCCTCAAATCCATGGCTTGAAATTGTAGGAAAGGACAAACCCAGCAGCCTTCGGGTGCTTCTTACTACCAAAACCCCTGGATTTATTTTTGCGACCATCATTAATGACTGTCAGAAAGGATGGATTTCCCCACGGACCTGCTACCTCCCTTCACTGTCTCGGGGCTCCCTATGCTTCTTCTTTTAGCTGCTCAAACACACAAGCCTCCTTTCCATATTTTTCCCATTAGTTCCTTTTTCCTCTTCACCCAGTAACGCCTCCTTGTCCATTTATCTCGACACAGGCATCACTTCCTCCAGGCATCTTGGCTAACTTCACACTGAGTCCATGCCAGTGGTCCCGTATTCTCTTTCCTGGGCACATAACCATGCACTTTACTCTTCATAGCACCAGACAAGATTGTAAGCAAACAATTAAATTTGTCTCACTCATTAGAATCTAAAGCTCCGTGCAGTCCAAAAATATATCTGTCTCATTCAGTTTCTCATGCTCCTGGGCCTAGCTCCTGGTATGCAGGATCCATTACCTCACCTGCAAAACGGAATAAAAAGGACTCTGGGTTTCTCAGTGTTGCAGTTAGGCTCAAATGATACAGGGCTGTCCGACCTTTTGGTGCCTCTGAGCCACACTGGTAAAAGAAGAGTTGCCTTGAGCCACACATTAAATACGCAAACACTACGAAAACTGATGAGCAAAAAAGAAAAAAGGGTTTTAAGTAAATTTACAGTTTTGTGTTGAGCCACATGTGGCCCATGGGCTGGACACCCCTGAAAGGTAGCATATATGTGAAAAACACTTTTTATGTAATCAAATGTTACAGACATTATTGTTAATATATAACGGTAGTGGTCGTTGTATCGATTTCTGACATATGGAAGCAATTTGTTTTACTTAGTTGTTACAACTTTATTCTGGTTCAAATATATATATTTTTTAAATCCATGTACATATCACCCAGTTTCAACAAAGACATTAGTCTGCATTTTGGGAAATTTAATATTTGCCTAATCTATGAATACACATTAAAGACCCCTCAATTGTCCCAATAATGTCCTTTTTAATCACCCTGTCCAAGATCCCAAGATCTTCCATTTAGATTTAGTTACATTGTCTTGTTTATTGTTTATTCTATCACAGTTGTCCTAATTTTTTCCCTTTTGCCCCCTTCCACCCAGCCCACCCTCTCGCCCACAGTCAATCCCCTCTCCAGTGTCCATGTCCACGTGTTGTTCATACATGTTCTTTGACTCACCCCTTCCCCCTCTCTCCACCATTCCCCCCTCCCTCTTTGCCTCTATAGCTATCAGTCTGGTCCATGTTTCCACATCTCTGGTTTTATTTTTCTCATCCGTTTATTTTGTTCATTAGATTCCAATTATAAGTGAGGTCACATGGAAGCAATTTCCTTAAAGGAATTTCTCAAATGATGACTATTCTGATCTTCCTTCATGCAAAAAGAGACGGCCACTAGCCTGGGAACAGCCCCACAGTCTCATCTACCTCCAAGCCTCCCAAACACCCAGCCACCTAGGAATCCAATTTCAGATTCCATCTTAAGGATGGAATTCTCCATCTTCATAATTCCATCTTAAGGATTTTCTGGGTTGAGGTCAAAAAATATTTTGGGGCAGCGACTGTAATAGCATAATCAATAAAATATAATTTTAAAAAAGTTCTTAGAGAACAAAACAAGGTTCTGTCTAGAGGAATTTTCTCATATATGCTAATAGTAGAGATGGACATAGAATAGACATTATAATTGTAGCCAAATTCTATAACAGGAAGAGCCTACAGCTTATACAGAAAGCCTCAATCAGCTCATACAGAAAGGGCACTGAACTCCACCTGGAGCCTCAGGAACTACTTCCTGGAGGAGATGGTGACGGAGCTGGTCTTCACAACAGAGCACACCTCCCCAGATAAAGATGGTAAGGGTGTTCCCAGCAGAACAAGCAGGATGAGCAAGACACAAATGTGTGAGGCACTAAGAAGCCCAGATGGCCAGTTGGGTAGGCTGTCAGTAGAAGGGCAGAACAGCCTTCATCTAGAATAGTTTAATGTTCTAGCGGTTGCATAGGAACTTCATTCCGAGATGTGGTTTTATCAGCCAAAGTAGATTGCCAAATCCCAGCAAAATCAGCTATGAGTAGTTTAAAATCAAAATCCCTACCCCATCAGACCTAATTTAGCACCAGCCAAATGGAGCTGCTTTTAGAAAAGTTCTTCACTGCAATAATTTTTTTCTAAAAAAACCAATCATGTGAAAGTATGAAAAATGTACATTTCAATGCTTAACTAGGCCTTTTTCTTCTCCTACACAAACCCCCTCCTCCTTTTCTCCTCTCCAGCAATGCCCCCCTGCATTCATCAACTCTCTGTCCACAGAGATACACACATTTTTTCTAAAAGTCATTAATTTTTGAGTTTGAGAAATATGAAATAGACAAAGTGGGTAATTTTTCACACCTAGAAGAATTTCCCCATTATGTTTTGACTTCTTTTCTAACACAGCTAGCTGTAAAGAGATTAATATAACTTACTTTTTCCATTAATTGGCTTCACAGATTTCCATGGGAGATGGTACCCAATCAAGTCAAACAAAACAGAAAATACCCATAGCACTCATTTACCCCCAGCCAAGAAGCTGGGGTCTGTCCAGGTTCATGCTCCAGAAGCTGGCCTTCCCAAGAAGCTGATATGATATTAAAGCTCAGAGGAGTCAAACTTTCATATATTGCTAAAGCATCCTCTTCTCCAAGAGGCACCCAAAACCACCTGGGAAAGAGAAGTTTCCCTTTAAATTAAAAAAAAAAAAAGTATCATTAGCCAAGCACATGTGCCAACAATGTAAAAGTTTATGTGATTACATCACTTGTCAAGTCATTTCATTTTACAGAAGTTTGGAGTTGGAATAATTCTAGCTTATTGCCGAGCTCTGTTAACAAGAAGATGGGGCATTGGTAAGACAGTAAGTCACAAACAATGCATTCCAGATTCCTCTACTCATGGTCATAAGAAAAGACCAGGGGAAAATTTTTTTAAATCCTGGAATCCTATGAGACCACATTTAAACTCTGAGGTCTCAGAAGCTCTTACTTTAACATTAGGAAGAAGTCCAAAGATTTGGATTTAGTTTTATGGGGGAAAAGAAAAGGAGAGGGCGCTCTCTGATGACAGGGAAACCACAATCAGATCATCGAAGGTCCTCATGACCAGCTATGAATTTATTCCTTTAACAACCCTGCCCTTCCTGTTGAAGCTCACTGCTGGCAAAATAACACAACTATGACTAGTCAGTCTCTACCACAGAGCGGGGGATGTGGGGTGAGGTGTGGAGGGGCAGGGCAGGGGTCAGTGGGAGGAAAGTGTTATTTATGACACTGGCCCCCTCTGCCCACATGGTATTTGTCCTATTCCTGGTCAGAGAAAGAAATTCCAAGGCTGTATAAGCCCAGCAATCACAAAGGAAGAGAAAGCTTGAGAATCCTGAAGGTCCTCTTGCCATAGGGTAAGGTAAGAGGAATCTGGTATATCTATCATTCCAGAATGACATGCAACTACATATCACATCAGCTGTCCATCGGGGAAATTACTGTCAGGGAAAAATGCCTATTTTAAACCTTTATTGATATATATTAAAATAGCTGGAGATGAGCTGAGGCCATTTTTTTCATCATTACAAAAAGGCAAGGCTTTAAATGCCCAGCTTTTTTTTTTTAACCTCTTCTACACTTTTTGCTTCAGCTTTTCTCTCAATGTTTGCCTCAAAAATAGGACAGGTTCCATGTTTCCATGCCTCTGGTTCTATTTTGCACATTTGTTTGTTTTATCCACTAGGTTCCTCGTGTAGGTGAGATCATATGGTATTTGTCTTTCTCCACCTGGCTTAGGAAACAAGAACAGACCGACAGTGACCAGAGGCGAGGGGGGAGCAGGAGAGCAGGGGGAGTGAGGAAGAAGGGGAAGGGTCTAGTCAAGGAACAGGACCTTGGGACCGTGGATATAAAGGACCCATGGACATGAACATGGACAACAGGGTGGAAACTGACTGAGGGAGCTGGGGGTGGGCAGGGCAGGGGAGAGCAATGGGGGGAAAGTGGACGACTGTAATAGAACAACAATAAAAAAGAAATTTAAAAAATTTAAAAAATAAATAAAAGGCAAGACAAAAAAATAGAACAGGTTCCTGCTTTAAATTCCAGGCTCCTATTCTGTCCAACTCACATCTAGCAAGATTTCAATAAATATATTTAAATGGAAGCAGATGTACCAATTAATCAGGTAATGGAGAGCGCCGATAAAACCAGGTAAAACTTCTCAGAAAGTCATGAGTTCTTTGGACTCAATATCCAGGAATCCAACAAGGAGGAAAATGCTATCCCAGCTGAGCAATAATTATTCTTTCTTAGGTTTCTAAGCTCCCGTAGTTCTGCAGTAAAGCATCCAAGTACTACAGGTTACTCACTCTCCGTTTTATGCGCCTCTAATTTCTGTTTTTCCTATCCTCCCAGCTCCTCATCAAAATACCTCAAATCGCATTTTTATAATCACTTAGGCGAACAAAGCACTTCAGTGTCCCTTTTATTCCCCTCTTTGATTTCTTTTCCCTTTTCCACTTACACCATTTACTCTGTTTAATGGTTTTCCCGACTATTTAATTCACGTCCTCGTACTTTTATTTACGCCCCTGGTTGGAGCAAGCATGTTTCGTTGTCACGTACCAGGGACTTTTGGTTCAACATCGTCAGCTGTGTGGACTTGAGCTAGACGTCTCGTGGTCTGGAAGGAAAAGAAATCGATACAACGAAGCCCTGCCCTGACTGCATGTGGAAGGTTTTTAACAGCTTTTCTCTCCCCGTGCAAGAGAGTAGATCACTCAGTGGTGTTCATAACACTGTGTAAGAAATAATAATATAAACCATAAGGTTTATTTTATTAAATTGCTTGATTTACTTGGAATCCTACTCCTTTTTTTTGAACAACAAAATATCATGGGCAAGATCAGTGATAATGATTGCTATGATGGAAAATGTCACATTTGCTAATATATGAATCAAAATATTTACTGGGCCCCTACTTTGTGACTGGTAGCTATCCATATACAGCATAGGGAAAAAGTAGGTTTACAGTTGTGAGTATGCAACACACAGACTTTATTCTTGTTTTATCACTAATTACGATATTAATGCCATATGGACAACTGTAAACCCAGTTTTTCCCCACCCTGTATACAGACACCACCCAAATAACATGCTGTAACTGTCAAAATTTTAAAGTCAGTGATGAAACTTAGGGAAGGGTTTATTAAGTCCAACAGTCACTGGATTCCAAAATGAGGTCCACAGTAGTGGCTCCAAACCTGCGCGAGAATCAGAATAATCTTGGGAGATTCTTAAGAAATGCAGAATCCTGGTTTCAACCCAGGCCTTATGGATAAGACTGTCTGGAAGCAGACTTAAGAATTTGTATTTTCATCTTGCCCTTTGCAACACATGGATGGACCTAGAGAATACTGTGCTGAGTGAAATAAGTCAGACCGAAAAAGACAAATACCATATGGTTTCACTCATACGTGGAATCTAAAGAACAAAATAAACCAACAAACAGGAGAGAAACACATAAATGCAGAGAACAGACAGATGGTTGCAATAGGGGAGGAGGGTCAGGGGCTGATAAAAATGGCAAAGGGATTCAAAACCACAAATCGGTTGTTACAGACAGACACAGGGATGTAAAGTACAGCATAGTGATACAGTCAGCACCACTGTAATAACTGTGCACGGTGCCAGGTGGGTATGGGGAATATTGGAAAGAATACTTCGTCAAGCGTATGATTGTCTAACTGCTGTGCTGTATGCTTGAAACTAATACAAAATAATATTGAACGCAAACTGTAATTTTAAAATCACATTTTTAAATGCGTTTTTAAAATTTCCCTGGTGATCAGAACGATCAGCTTATCTGCAAGTTGCTGATCTATCTGGTCTTCACTTTAATCCACAGGCTGACCAAAAATGCAAGAACAGATAAGGGAAGTCCTTGGCCACTGAAATAAGAGAAAAGAGAGACCATTTTCCCAAATGTTTCAAAGCTGAGAATTCACCCACACAGACTGGACAACACCTAGCAGTCACTACCTGTCTGTTTTCCTGCATGTTAGGGGTGGAAAGCATGTGTTTGCACCCCAAGAAACTATTGATTTGGGATAAAAGAGAGGGAAGTTAATTGTAGACTTGACAAAAAAGAAAGAATAAGGAATACAAAATGATATTTAATGGAATCCACAGGAAAGTTCTCAGAGAGAGGGGACACCTTTTTCCGCTTTCTCCTGGGAGCACAAACTTAGTATGACAGGCTAGTCAGCAGTGGAGACGGAAGTGGGTCTGGTTTGAGAATTGGTGAAGGGGGGTCACCAGTGCCCCTCTCATTCGCAAGATGAATTTCTCTTGTAGTGGCATATGGAGGGGGTGGTTTAAAGAGACCTTGTGGGAAGATCTACATCAGGAGTAATTTAAAAACAATCACACCAGAAAGACAACAGGCTAAAATCAGTCTGGAGCAGAAAAAAAAAAACAAAACAAGACAAAACACAACTCCGCTATGACTTTTGGTATCTTTTCATCATTGTTCCCTGAAGTCCAACCTAAACTTCATACTAGCCATTGACCCCAGGTCCACATCCGTTTCCTTTTCTAATATGGGTTTTTGATACAGATGTCAGTCTGTTGTTACAACCTACCACTCAATATTTCTTGAAGACAGAATGATAATATGCGACTTGGGTTGATGGCACCGTTTCATCTCAATAGCTGAATTTTGATCAATGTTATATAAGTTATATTATTACAATCATATATGTTTATGATTATATATAAAGTAACTGCTTTTCCCCCTAATACTAAAAACTTTATTATCTGGAACTTTGGCATTAAAGCAAGGTTTGAGGTTGATAGCCAGTTCTGCCAATTTCCCACCATAGAAGAAAGATCATTTTGAAGGTACAAAAGCGTAGGCTTTTTATGTTCTCAGGGCCTTGTGTCATATATGTGACTTAATTTTTTTCCCAAAAAAATATTTTTCAGCTAATAAAAAGTAACTACTATTTGGTTGGCACCTAGTACTTACTAGGTATTACGGTAGTTATCTGCATCTGCTGGTCACACACACACACACACACACACACACACACACACACACACACAGAGCTG
>PVKM010022213.1:0-22008 GCA_004027735.1 Carollia perspicillata
ACAAACTCATAACTATCAACAACCAAACCTAATAAAAAAAAGGGAAACAAAAACAAAGTAAGCAAACAACTAGAACAGGAACAGAATCATAAAAATGTAGATCATGTGGAGGGTTATCAGCATGGAGGGTGAGGGGTAAGAATGGGGAAAATATACAGGTAATAAGAAGCATAACTGGCAAGCACAAAATAGACAGGGGCGGTTAAGAATAGTATGGAAAATGGAGAAGTCAAAGAACTTATATATCTGACTCATGAAAAATGAACTAACTTGGGGGAATCCTGGTGGGTGGGGGCATGTAGTGTGGAGGGGGAAAAAGAGGAAAAAATTGGACCACTGTAATAGCATAATCAATAAAATATATTTTTCAAAAAGGAAGTACAAATAGGTAGTTACAGAATAGCCATGGGGAAGTAAAATGCAGTATAAGAAATGGAGTAGCCAAAAAACTTATATGTATGACCCATGGACATGAACTAAGGTGGGGGAATAAAGGTGGGAGTGGAGTACAGGGTAGGGGGAATAACGGGGAGAAACAGGATGGGTCAACTGTAATAGCATAATCAATAAAATATATTTTAAAAAGAAAAAAAAATGAACTTATGCACATGAGCCATGGTCATGAACAATGGTGTGGGGATTCTCTGAGGGTGTAGGGGATGCTGCTTGGAGGGTGCAAAGGGAAAGAAATTGGGACAACTGTAATAGCATAATCAATAAAGTATAATTTAAATAACAGAAAAAAGTTTTCAGTATTTTAATATTGAATATTATGTTAGCTGAATGTTTTCATACCTCACTATTATCAAGTTAAAGAATTTTCCTTCCATTCCTATTTAATTAGGTATTTCTGTCATGAGTGTGTTAGGTTTTGTCAATTGCACTTTTTTTGCATAGTCATGTTTTCTTCTTTGTTCTATAATATTAATGTGGTGTTTCAAATTTATTGATTTTTTGCATCTTGGACCATCTTTATATCACTATAAGGAAATCCACTAGGTCATCATGTATAATCCTTAGAATATGCTAATGCCTTTGATTTGCTAGTGCTTTAGAAAGGATTTTTACATCTAATTCTTTAAAAATGTGGTTTGAAAATTTTCTTGTGTGGTTTTGCTGAGTTTTAGAACAGGTAATGCAGGTCTCTGACACTGAGTTAGGAAGTACTCCTTCCTCTTCAATATTTTGGGGAGTTTCAGAATTGATATTAACCCTTCTTTGAATATTTGACATAATTCACCAGTAAAGCCATCTTGTCATGAGCTTTTCTTTGTTGGGAGGTTATCACTTTTAATTTAATTTCCTTATTGGTTATAGGCTCATACATATTTTTTATTCAATCATAATTCAGTCTTGGAAAATTTGGTGTCTAGATGAAGTCGTTAATTTCATCTAGGTTTTCCAATTTGTTGGCATATATTTGTTAAAAGTATTCTCATATATTTTTTAAATTTCTATGTGTTCATTTGAATGCCCTTTCCCTTTAATAAAACCTTTATGACATAGAAATTCTAGTGATCTCTATTTTTAATTTTTGTCTTTTGATCTCATTCACCCATTTTCCCCACTGCCCAGCACTCCATCAACCACCAATCTGTTCTGAATCTATGAACTTTTTTGTTGTTTTCATGGTCTATCCAGAAAAAGTCCAGCCACTGTTAATATAACAAGAATGATTTGCATGACATCGATGTAAACTGGCAACCAAGGAGAGTGAATTGGAATGTGAATGCCTGAACAATGATGACTTCATTGTACTAGTCAGTGGGGGCAGTAGATGCTACTGAGTAAATATGTGTACTGTATGTCCATTGCATTAAAACCTACTGAGCAAGTAGAGCAAATAATTAGTATCAAATTTTGCATTAAGTTTGAACATGCCTTCACAGAAATTATTCCAATGGTTCAGAAGGCTTTTGGGGAGAATGCAATGAGTGCGGCACAAATGAAAGTGTGGCACAAATTCTTCAAAGATGGTCAGGAATCTGCTGAAAGTGATCCATATTCTGGAAGGCCTGCAACAAGCAGAACACTTTGGAATGTTGAATGTGTATGGGCTGAAATCAACAAAAATCAGCAATTGATAGTATGAGAACTAGAAGCTGATCCAGGGATTCCAGAAACTGCTATGTCCCAGAGCTTAATACAGGATCTTGGCATGAAAAGTGTCATGGCAAGATTCATTCCATGGCTTCTGCTACTGGAGCAGAAGGAATATTGTGTTGCAGTTGCTAATGACTTAATTCATACCACTACAAATGAAGCAGATTTACTCAAAAAGGTCATAACTGGAGGTGAATGATGGTTCTATGGCTATGATCAACAAACGAAGTCCCAGTCATCACAATGGAAATCATCTAGTTCTCCACATCTGAAGAAGGCATGGTAAAGTCACAGTAAGATCAAGACCATGTTTACTGTGCGTGTGTGTGTGTGTGTGTTTTAATTGAGAAGGTGTTGTCCATCTTGAGTACTTCCCTTCAGGACAAACCTTTAATAGGGAGTACTGAGAGATGAAATACAATGAAAACAGCCACTACTATGTGCAGTTTGCGATTGGAAGCTTCATCATCACAATGCACCCAGTCATGCATCATGTCTAATGCAGAGGGGTTTTATTTGTTTGTTTGTTTATTTAGTGAAACATCAAAACACCTTGGTAACTAAGTGCCCCTACTGCCCAGAGTTGGTGCTCTGTGACTTCTGGCTTTTCCAAAAACTAAAATCACAATTGAAAGGAAGAAGATTTGTGACCATCAACGAGATTCAGGAAAATATGGTGGAGAAGCTGATGGTGAATTCAACAAAGGATTTTACAGTGTTTTGAACAGTGGAAGACACACTGGGAAAAGGGTGTGCCAACTTTGAAGAAGACTGAGGCATCACTTTCCTATGCACAATGTTTCTTATATCTTGTGTCTTCTTCAATCAATGTCTATTTTTCCTATTACATGGCTGGATAACTTCTGGATGGACCTCAAACATATAATATTTGTCTTTCTCTGACATATTTTACTTAGTGTAATGCTCTTGTGGTCCATCCATGTTGTTGTACATGGTAATATCTTTCTCTTTTATGTCTGAATAATATTCTGTTGTGTGTATGCACCACATCTTTTTTATCTATTCATCTATTAACAGACACTTAGATTATTTTCATATCTTGCAAACAATGCTGCAGTGAACTGAGGGCACGTTTTTCTTTTCAAGTTACACTTTTTCATTTCATTTCCTTAAATACCTATAAGTGGAATTGCTGGATCATATGGTAGCTGCATTTTTATCTTTTTCTGGAAGATCCATACTATTTTCCACAGGGCCTGCACCAATTGACACTCCTACCAACAATGCTCAAGAATTTCCTTTTCTCCACATCTTCACTAACACTTTGTAGTGTTTTCAATAATAGCCATTCTAACAGGTGTGAGGTGATATCTTGTTTAGTTTTAATTTGCATTTCCCTAATGATTAATGATGTTGAACACTTTGTTATGTACCTGTTGGCCATCTGTATTATCTTCCTTTAACAAAATGTCAACTCATATCTTCTTTTCATTTTTTTAAATTGGATTTTTGTTGTTGTTGTTGTTGTTGAGTCTTATGAGTTCTTTATATATTTTGGATATTATCCCCTTATGATTTGCAAATATTTTCTGCCATTCAGTAAGTTGCCTTTTGATGTTGTCGGTGGTTATCTGTGCAGAAGCATTTTTAGTTTGAAATATTCTACTTGTTTGTTTTTGCTTTTGTTGCTTTAACTTTTGGTGTCAGATTTTTAAAAAAGCATCCCCAAAACCTAGGTCAAAGAGTATACCACTTACATTTTTTTCTAGTTTTTAAAAGCATTTTATTTGTTTATTTTAGAGAGAGGGAAAGGGAGGGAGAAATAGAGGGAGAGAAACATCAATGTGTGCTTGCCTCTCTCATGCTCCCTATTGTGAATCTGGCCTGCAATCCAGGCATGTGCCCTGACTGGGAATAAAACCAGCGACCCTTTGGTTTGCAAGCTGGCAATCAATCCACTGAGTCACACCAGCCAGGGTCATTTTTTTCTATTTTTATGGTCATGTCTTATGTTTAAGTTTTGAATCTATTTTAATTTTTGTGTATGTTATAAGATGTAGTCAAGTTTCATTCTTTTGTATGTGGCTGTTAAATTTTCCTAACATCATTATGAAAGACTGTTCTTTCCTCATTGTGTATTATTGTGTCCTGGTTGAAAACTAATTGACCATATATGTATGGGCTTATTTCTGGAATCTCTATTCTTCATTCAGGGAAAGTCCCCTCTATAATTTTGGATTTAAGTGTTTTGAGACTTCTCTCATTCTTAGCCAAAGTAGCTAATGGTTTGGCAATTTTGTTAGTCTTTTTAAAGAACTAACTTTTGGTTTCATAAAATGTCTACATTTTTCTGTTTTTTATCTTTTTAGCAACTATAACATATATCATTTTCTTCTGCTAGATTTAGGATTAGTTTGTTCTTTTTTTTTTTTAGTCCCTTAAGATATACAGTTATGTTATTGTTTTTGAGAGAGTGACTTTTATTATATTTTAATTAATCTTTATTGTATTTTTTCTATTACCATTTAGTCCCCTTATAACCTGTCCCCACAGCAATCACCACACTGTTGTCCATGTCCATGAGTCCTTTTTCCATTTTGCTCAATCCCTCCACCCCTTAAAGTACCCCCCACTAGCTTCCATCTGCTCTCTATCTATGAATTTCTCTCTGTTTTGCTTGTTAGTTCCACTTGTTCATTACATTTCACATATAAGTGAAGTCATATGGTTTTGTCTTTCTCTGACTGACTTATTCCACCTAGAAAACATGTTCCTCAGGTCCATCCATGCAGTTGCAAAGGGTACAATTTTCTTTCTTTTCTTCTTTTTTTTTTTTACAGTCAATTAGTATTCCATTGTGTAGATGCCTCATAGTTGTTTTATCCACTCATGTGCTGATGGAGACTTGGGGTACTTTCTTATCTTGGTGATTGTAAACAATGCTGCAAGGAACATAGGCTTGCTTATGTTCTTTTCATTTAGTGTTTTGGGTTCCTTTGGATATATTTCCAGAAGTGGAACCATCTTTTTACACCACACAAATCAATACATTTAAAAGGAATCAAAGAGTTAAATGTTAGACCAAAACTATAAAAATACTAGAAGAAAACATAGGTAGCAAGATCTTGGACATTGCTCATAGCAATTTGTCATCAGATATCACCCTCTAGGCAAAGGAAACAAATGAACAAAATAAACAAAAGAGACTACATTACACTAAAAAGTTTTTGCACAGCAAAGAAAATTATCAACAAAATAACAAAGCAATCCACAGAATGGGAGAATATATTCACTGATGCACATAAGGGGTCACTATCCAAAATTTATAAAGAATTTACAAAACTCAACACCAAAAATAAAAAAAATAAAAATGAGCAAAGGACCTGAGTAGATATTTCCCCAAAGAGGACATACAAATGGGCAATTGAAATATGAAAAGATGCTCAACTTCACTAATCATCAGACAAATGCAAATTAAAACCACAGTGAGATACCATCTCAAAACCATTAGAATGGCTACTATCACAAAATCAACAAACAAGTGCTGGTGAGGATGTGGAGAAAGGAGAACTTTTTTTGCACTGTTGGTGGGAATGCAGGCTGATGCAGCCAATGTGGAAAGCAGTATGGATATAGCTCAAAAAGTTTAATGATTAAAAATGGATCTTTTGCCCATTTTTTTAAAATTGAATTGTTTGTCTTCTTTGGGTGGAGTCGTGTGAGTTCTTTATGTATTTTGTAGATCAAAACCTTGTCCAAGGTATCATTGGCAAATATGTTTTCCCATATGGTTGGTTATCTTTCCACTTCGTTGATGTTTTCTTTGGCTGTGCAGAAGCTTTTAGTTTGCTCTAGTTTGATATAGTCCCATTTGTTTGATCTAGTCCCATTTGTTTACTCTTTCCTTTATATTCTTTGCCTTAGGGGATGTATCAGTGAAAATATTGCTCTGTGTGATACCTGAAATTTTTCTGTCTTTGTGCTCTTCTAGGACTTTTATGGTGTCACAACTTATATTTAAGTCTTTTATCCATCTTGAGATTATTTTAGTATATGATGTGAGTTGGTGGTCTAGTTTCATTTTTTGCATGTATTTGTCCAGATCTACCAATGCCATCTATTGAAGAGGCTGTTTTTACTCCATTTTCTGTTCCTGTCCCCTTTGTCAAATATTAACTGACTATATTTACATGGGTTTATTTCTGGGATCTCTATTCGGTTCCATTGGTCCATATGTTTCTTATGCCAGTACCAAACTTTTTTTCATTACAGTAGCCTTGTAATATAGTTTGACATCAAGTATTGTGATCCTTCTTACTCTGAACAGAGAGTTATTATACATAGGGTCCATAGACATATGAAAAAAATGTTCAAAATCACTAGCCACGAGAGAGATTCAAATTAAAACCATGATGAGATACCTCTTCACATCAGTCAGAATGGCCATCATTAGTAAATCAAACAAGTGCCTGAGAGTTTGTGGGGGATATGGAACCCTAGTATACTGTTGGTAGAAATGCAGACTGGTGCAGCTGCAGTGGAAAACAATATGGAATTTCCTCAAAAAACTAAAGATGGAACCGCCTGTTGATCTAGTAATCCCACTGCTGGTTCTAAACCTTAAGAATCTTGAATCACCAATTCAAAAGAATCTATGCACCCCAATGTTCACAGCAGCACAATTTACAGTAGACAAGTGCTGGAAATAGCCTAAGTGTCCATCAGTAAATGAGTGGATCAAAAAAAATGTGGTACATTTACACAGTGGAATACTATGCAACAGAGAGAAAGAAGGAACTCCTACCCCTTGCAACAGCGTGGATGGAACTGGAGAGCATTATGCTAAGTGAAATAAACCAGACAGTGAAAGATAAATACCATATGATCTCACCTATAAGTGGAACCTAATCAACAACAACAAAAAAGATAAATGAGCAGAAAAGAACTAGTGACTTTGGAATGAAGAACAAACTGTCAGTGACCAGAGGGGAGGGATGTAGATAACAGGAGAAAGAAGGGGAAGGAGCAACAAAGGAACATGATTACAGGACTCATGCGTACAGACAATACAGGAGGATTGACTGTAGCATTGGACAGATGGGGTAAGGGTGAACAATGGGGAAATGGTGGGGCAACTGTAATTGAACAGCAATAAAAATTGTCTTTAAAATGGAGGTAGTTATTTTTATCTTTATTTTCTTATTGCTGTTCAAATATAGTTGTCTGCATTTCCCCCACAGCACTCCCCCCTCCACCTCCTAACCTCAATCCTACCTCCCTTTGGTTTTGTCCATGGGTCATTTATACATGTCCTCAAGGAACATAAATGACCCTTCCTTTTTCCACTTTTATCCCCCTCCCCCATCTTGTTACTGCCAGTTTGTTCTCATTGATTCTGATGCTTTTTTAAGTGCCTCTGTTGTTTTTTGTTTTACATCTTCCACTTCTGCAAAATGTTTCTCTCCGTGGACTTTTATTATCCAGGGAAACAAAAACGAAATTTGCTTGTAGCAAGATTGGGTGAATGAGGAGGGTGGAATATGTGGTTCATGTCATTTTTGGTCAAAAACTGCTGAACACTCAGGACAGCATGGGAAGATTCACTCATAAATCTCCCATCATGAAATGGGCAAGTGCTTTGAAAGAGTCTTCAGAAATACTTTACTGAAGAACTCTTACCTAGCAGGGAAATCCTGCACTATAAGTGGACCTTCCTCCAGAAGATAATTCTGGTCTTTGGGGTCCCCCCTCATAGATTAAAAGTTTTATCAATATAAATGATTCTGCTTTGTCACTTATAACCTTTTTTACTTTAAAACCATATTGTTTGATAATAATATAGCCCACTCCAGTTATCTTTCGGTTACTAGTTACATGGAATGTCTTACATCCTTTTACTTTCAACTGATTTGTACCTACCTCTAGTGAGTCTTGTACAGAGGACATATAGATCATTCATGTTTTTAAATCCATTCTACAAATCTCTACTTCCTATTTGAAGACTTTAATCCATTTACCATTAAAGTAATTACTGATGAAAAATAAATTACTTTTGTCATATAGTTATACCCTCAATTTCTCCGTCAGTGCTTTTTTTGTATGTAACTGTTTTTTTATAGTATATAATTTTAACTCTCTTTTGCTTTGATTTTTTTCTACACTTTCTTATTTCCTTAGTGGTTAATTAGGGATTATAATTAACATATTACACTTATAACAACCTACTTTGAATATTACCAACTTAGTTTCTATAGTATACACACAATCTCCTCTTATACGTCTTCCTTCCTTTCCTTTTATGTTGTAATTGTCACAGGTTATATTTTATAATATTGGTTAATATTTATTTTATGCATTTTTTAAAAAGAGGAGTCACAAACCAAAAATACAGAAATACTGGTTTTTATATTTACTATACATTTCTCCTTTTTTAAATGGTCTTTACTTCTCCATATGGCTTTATGTTGCTGTCTACTGTTTTTTAATTTCATTGGCATTTTTAACAAAGATTTATTATTAACAAAGTCCCTTAGTTTTTGTTTATCTGAGAATGTCTTATTTTCATCTTCATTTCTGAAGGATAGTTTTCCTGATACAGTATTATTTCTTGACAATCGTTTTTATTTTTCCTTAAGGTCTTTAAATACGTTACCTCATTGCTTTCTTGTCTTGATGATTTCTAATGAGAAAACAACCATTATTCTTGAGAACTTCTTGGACACAATGAGTACAATCCTTTGTACTCAATTCATTCTACAATGTGAATTCCTTTTTGTTGTTTTCTCTTTTTGTCTTTTGACTATTTGACTATAATGTGTCTGCTGTGCTCTTTTGAGACTTTCCTGCAGGGTGTTCATTGAACTACTTAGATGTGTAAATGAAAGTCTCTTATAAAAATTGAGAAGCTTTTGACCATTATTTCTTCATTTTTTAACTCTTATTTTTCACTTTGTTGGGACTCCCATATGCAAACACTTGTCTGATTGATGGTTTCCATTAGGTTTTGTTCACTTTTCCCATTTTGTTTTCTTTTCGCTCCTCAGATTGGATACATTTAATTGTCCTATCTTTAAGTTCATTAATTGTTTTTTTCTTCTCTGGCTCATTTCTATTGTTGAACCCTGATAGTATCTTTTTCCATTTCAGTTATTGTACTATTCATCTCCAGAAGTTCTGTTATTTTCTTGTAGTTTGTACCTTTTTACTGATATTTTCATTATTTTACTCTTTTATTTTTGGTTTTTTTTTTCATGGTTTTCTTTAGCTCTTTGAGAATATTTGAGACATTTGATGTAAAGTCTAGTGTATCTAAAATCTGAGTTTTCTCAGGAATTGTTTTCATCATTTTTTTCCTTTGAATGTTCATACTTTTTTGTTCTTTGGGGTTTTTTTTGTATGCTTATTGCTATTTCATGTTGAAAAGAGGAAATTTTAGTATTATAATGTAATTCTGAAAATCAGATTATGAAATCCATTCATAGTTTCTCAAATATCATGACATATTTCAAGAAGAGTAATTTTCTACCAAAATTAATTAGAGAAAAAGATAAAATGAAACAGAACACTAAGTTCATAAATAGACACAAGTAAATACAAGAAGTTAATGAAGGTACCCTTCACTTTTTAAAAGTTTGTGTTATGCCACTTTACCTTCATAAAGAAATTTAGTTTCACAAAAAACAAAAACAAAATAATATTCAGCATTTGTTTTGCAGCAAGAGATTATTAGAAATAGTATGTACCCTGAACAATGAGAGTATTACTGCCAAACTCCAAACTCCTTTTCCAGGAAATACGCTCTGCATTTTAGCATTAATCCACCATAGCTTTGGATTGTGCCCAAGAACATCCATACTTTATCTCTTTACATATATATTTTAATTAAATTTGATGGGGAGACAAGGGTTAATAAATCATGAATTTCATGTGCACAACTCTAATATATATCATGTGTATATTGCATTGTGTGTTCATTACATGAAGTTAAGTCTCTTTCCATTAGCATTTATCTCCCATATACCTTCTGCCACCTCCCCTGATCCTCCTTTCCTCTGGTAATCACCATACATGTTTGTGTATACGAGGGTTTTTTTTTTTGTTTGTTTTTTTTTTGTTTAATCCTTTCACCTTTTCCACCGGGACCCCCAATTCCTCTTGACTCTCACAGCCATCTGCCTGTTTTCTGTAATTATGAGTCTGTTTCTATTTTATTTGTTAGTTTATTTTGTTTATTAGATTCTACATATAAGTGAAATCATATGGTACTTTTCTTCCACTGACTGGATTATTTCACCTAGCACAATATTCTTCAGATACATCCATAATGTTCCAAAAGGTAAGATTTCCTTCTTTTATGGCCAAGTAGTATTCCATTGTATAATTATCCCACCATTGTTTTGCCTACTCATCTACTGATGGACACATAGGCTGTTTCCAGATCTTGCTTATTGTAAATAACACTTCAATGAACATAGGGGTGTGTATATTACTTTGAATTGGTGTTTCAGGATTTTTAGGATATATTCCCAGAAGTGGAATCACTGGGTCAAAAGGCAGTTCTATTTTTAATTTTTGAGGTAATTCTATACTGCTTTCCACAGTGGCTTCACTAATCTGCATTCCCACCAACAGTGTAGTAAGGTTCCCTTTTCTCCACATCCTACCCAGCACCTACTGCTTGTTTGTTTGTGTGTTTGTTTTATTGATGATAGCCTTTCTGACATGTGCGAAAATATATCTCATTGTTAATTTAATTTGCACTTCTCTGATGATTACGGATGTTGAACATCTTTTCACATTTCTATTGGCTATGTGCATGTCCTCTTTGAAAAATTGTCTATTCAGGCCCTTTGCTAATTTTGTAATTGGATTGTATTGTTGTTGTTGTTGTTGTGTGTGTGTGTGTGTGTGCTGTTGAGCTTTATATGTTCTTTATACATTTTGGATATTGACCCCTTATGAGATGTATTATTGGTGAATGTGTTCTCTCATTCAGTGGGTTGTCTTTTCATCTTGTTTATTATTTCTTTTGTTGAGAAAAAACATTTTAATTTGATGTAATTCAATTTTTTCCCTTTTATTTTTCTTGCCCAAGGAGATGTATCAGGAAAAAAAAAAACATTTTTGTAAGAAATGTCCAAGATTTTATTGGTTATGTTTTCTTCTAAGAGTTTTATTGCTTCAAGTCCAACATTTAAGTCCTTAATCTATTTTGGGTTTATTATTGGGTGTAGTGTAAACAGGAGGTCTAGTTTCTGATTTTTGCACATATCTGTCCAATTTTTTCCAACACCACTTATTAAACAGACTATCTTTACCCCATTGTATGTTCTTGATTTCTTAGTTAAATATCATTGATCATAAATTCATGGGTTTATTATTGGGATCTTTATTCTGTTACTTCAATCTATATGTCTGTTTTTCACCAGCATTGTGCTGTTTTAATTACTATGGACTTGTAGTATAGTTTGATATCATGTAGCATGATTCTTCCAACCTTATTCTTTTTTATTGTATTTTTCCATTACCATTTAGTCCCTTCATACACCCTACCACTCACTCCTCATATTCACCACACTGATGTTCATATCCATGAGTCCTTTTCCCTTTTTGCTCAGTTTCTCCATCTACTTTCTAACCCTTAGCTCTCATCCTGTTCTCTTTCTATGAGTATATCTCTATTTTGCTTTTAGCTCACATTGTTCACTAGATTTCACATATGAGTGAAATCATATGGTCTTTGTCTTTTTGTGACTGGCTTATTTTGCCTAGCATAATGTTCTCCAGGTCCATCCATACTGTCACAAAGGGAAAATTTGTCTTCTTTTTTTTAAAGCCAAGTAGCATTTTATTGTGTAAATGTCCCACAGTTGTTTTATCCACTCATCTGTTGACAGACACTGGTCATTGTAAATGACAGACAGGTCATTGTAAATAACACTGCAATAAACATAGGGGTGCTTATGTACTTTCACATTAGTGTTCTGAGTTCCTTTAGATATATTCCCACAAGTGGGATCACTGGGTCAAAAGACAGACCGTTTTTAATTTTTTGAGGTATCTCCATACTGCCTTCCACAGTGGTTGGACAAGTATGCATTTCCAACAGTATAAAAAGTTCCCTTTTCTCCACATCTCTGCCAGGACTTGTTGTTTATTGAAGTATTGATGATATACACTCTGACAAGTGGAAGGTCTATCATTGTGTATTTAATTTGCTTTTCTCTGATGATTAGGAACATTGAGTATCCTTTTACATGACTATTGGCCATTTCTAGATCTTCTTTGGAGAAGTATCTATTCAGGTCCTTTGCCCATTTTTTAAATTGGGTTGAATTTTTTTTACATTGAGCTTTGAAAGTTCTTTATAAATTTTGGATATTAATCCTTTATCAGATGTATCAGGTAATCTGTTGTCCCATTCTGTGGGATGTCTTTTATTTTGTTGATGTTCTCCTTTACTGTGCAAATACTTTTTAGCTTCATGTAATCCTATTTCTGTATATTTTCTTTTGTTCTCCTTGCCTGGGGAGATATATCTGACAAAATATTGTCATGACCTTTGTCCAAGATTTTACTGCCCCTGTTTTCTTCTATGATTTTTATGGTTTTGAGTATAATGTTTAAGTATTTGATCCACTTCACATTTATTCTTGTGTGTGGTGTAAGAAGGTGGTCTAGTTTCATTTTTCTGAATATATCTGTCCAATTTTCCCACACCATTTATTGAATAAACCATCTTTAGCCCACTGTATGTGCTTGCTTCCTCTGTCAAATATTAATTGACTACAAACACATGGGTATATTCCTGGGCTCCCTATTCTGTTCCATTTATCTATGTGTCTATTTTTATGCCAGTACTGGGCTGTTATGACTACCATGGACTTGTAATATAGTTTGATATTAGGTAGCATGATTCCTCTTACCTTTTTCTTTTTCTCAGGATCATTGTTGCTATGCAGGGCCTTTTGTGGTTCTATATAAATTTTTGAAATATTTGTTCTAGTTCTGTGAAATGCGTCATTGGAATCTTGATAGCAGTTGCACTGAATCCATAGTTTGTTTTGGGTAGTATGGACATGTTAATGCTTCTTATCCATGAACATCACAGTATGTACTTTGACTTATTTGTATCTTCTTTAATTGATTTCTACAGTGTCATAATTTTCTGAGTACAGATCTTTTACATCCTCAGTTAGTTTTATTGCTTGGCATTTAATTCTTTTTGAAGTAATTATACATGTGATTTTTTACAATTTCCTTTTCTGTTTTTTATTGTTGGTATATAAAAATGCAACAGATTTCTCAATATTAACTTTGTATTCTGTTGTTTTGCTGAATGTGTTTATCAGTTTTAGTAGTTTCTTTGTGGAATCTTTAGGGTTCTCTATGTACAATATCGTGTCATCTGCAAATAAAGACAGTTTTAAATCTTCCTTTTCCATTTTCATGCCTTTTATTTCTTCTTCTTGTTTAATTGCTGTGGCTAGGACTTTCAGTACTATGTTGAAAAGAGATGTCAAAGCAGGCATTCCTGTCTTGTTCCTGATCTTAAGGGGGAATACTTGTGTTTTATCCCTATTGGATATGATGCTGGCAGTGGGTTTGTTATATATAGACTTTGTTATGTTTAAGTAGGTTCCCTGTATTCTCAATTTGATGAGAGTTTTTTTTTTTTTTTTATCATAAACGGGTGCCGGATATTATTAAATGCCTTTTCTGCCTCTATCAATATGATCATATGGTTTTTATCCTTCATTTTGTTTATGTGGTGTGTCACACTTATTGATTTGTGAATGCTGAACAAACCTTGCATTCCTGGAATAAATCCCACCTGATCATGTTGTATAATATTTTTGATACATCAGTTTGTTAATATTTTGTTGAGGATTTTAATATCTATTTTTGTCAGGCTTTTTGACCTATAACATTATTTTTTGTGACATCTTTATTTCATTTTGGAATTAGGGTAATACTGGCCTTGTAAAATTACCTTGGGGCCATGCCCTTCTCTTGAATTTTTTTGAAATCGTTTGGGAAGAGGAAGTGTTAGGTCATCTCAGAAAGTTTGGTGAAATTACCTATGAAACTGTCCCATCTGGAGCTTTTGCTTGTTGGGAAGGTTTTTATTATTATTACTTCTTCAATTTCACTACATGCAATTTGTCTATTCATATACTTTTATTTTTCCTAATTTAGTTTTGGAAGATTGTATATTTCTAGAAATTTATCCATTTCATCCAGGTTGTACAGTTTGTTGACATGTAGTTGTTCATAATTTCTTACAATTTTTTGTATTTTCTTGTTGTCAGTTGTTATTTTCCCTCTTCTTTCCAGATTTTATTTATTTGGGTCCTCTCTTTTTTTTTCCTTGATGAGTATGGTTAATGTTTTATAAATCTTTTTTTTAAAAAGATTGTATTTATTTAATTTTAGAAGGGGGGAGGGAGGAAAAATAGAGAGAGAGAGAGAAACATCAATGTGTGGTTGCCTCTCACATGGCCCCCACTGGGGACCTGACCTGCAACCCTGACCAGGAATGTGCCCTGTCTGGGAATTGAACCTGCAACCCTTTGGTTTGCAGCCCATGCTCAATCCACTGAGCAATGCCAGCCAGGGTTATCAGTCTTTTCTATCTTTTTAAAGTAACACTTCTTGGTTTCACTGATCCTTTGTATCATTTTTAAGACAGTTTCATTTACTTATGCTCTAATCTTTATAATTTCCTTCCTTCTACTCACTTTTGCCTTCATTTGTAGTTTTATTCAAGTACATTTAAATATATTATTAGATTGTTTATTTGAGCTTTTTCTTGCTTTTTGAGATTGGCTTGTAAAAATATCAATATCCTCCTTCTGAATGCTTTCCCTGTCTCCCACAGATTTTGGATTGATTTGTTCTCATTTTCATTTCTTTAAAGGTATCTTCTGATTTATTATTTGATCTCTCTCTTGACTCATTCATTGTTTAATTACATGTTATTTAGCTTTCATGTCTTTGCATATTTTTTAGGTTTTTTATTGTGATTGATTTCTAGTTTGATAGTATTGTGCTAGCAGAAGGTACTTGATATAATTTCAATTTCCTTAAATTTATTTAGACTTGTTTTGTGTCCTAACATGTGATCTATATTAGAAAGTGTTCCATGTGCATTTGAAAATTATGTATATTCTGCTGCTTTGTGGTGAACGTTCTGAGGATATCAATTAAATTCTTTTGATCAAAGTGCTGTTCAAGGCTGCTGTCTTCTTGGTTTGTTTTATGGAATATCTATTCATTGAGGTCAAAGGGGTGCTATATCCAATACTATAACTGTTTTCCTGTCAGTATCTCACTTTATGTCTATCAAGAATTGCTTTACATATGTATGTGCTCTTACATTGAGTGTATAAAGTTTTACTAGGGTTATGCCCTCTTGTTTGATTGTTCTCTTTATCACAATGAAGTGTCCTTTTTTGTCTTTTACTATAGCCTTAAAGTCTATTTTGTCAGATATAGGTATTGCTACTTAGCTTTTGTCCTTTTCTATTTGCATAAAATATATTTTTTCATACTTATACTTTTAGTCTAGTTTTAATCTGAAGTGGGTCTCTTGGAGGCAGCAAAATATATGGGTCTTGTTTCCTTATCCATTTAGTAATCCTCTGTCTTTTGGTGGGAACATTTAAGCCACTTACATTTAAGGTGATTATTTTTTATTTGTTATTGTTTTTTATTTTATTGCAATTATTGTTCAAGTACAGCTTTCTGCCTTTTAACCCCAACCCAACACACCCCACAACCCTCTTCAGCACCCTTCAATTTTTGGCACCCCCTTGTTTTTGTCCATGTGTCCTTTATACTTGTTCCCACAAACCCTGCCCCCTTTCCCCTAAAATTCCCTCCCCTCTCCCTTGTGGTCATTGTCAGTCTGTTCTCAATTTTAGTGTCTTTGGTTATATTTTGCTTGCTTGTTTATTTTGTTGATTAGGTTCCTGTTAAAAGTGGCATCATATGGTATTTGTCTTTCACCGCCTGGCTTATTTCACTTAGCATAATGCTTTCCAGTTCCATCCATGCGGTTGCATAGGGTAGGAACTCCTCCTTTCTTTCTGTTGCATAGGATTCCATTGTGTAAATGCACCATGAGTTTTTGATCCATTAATTTACTGATGGGCACCTAGGTTGCTTCCAGCACTTGGCAATTGTAAATTTTGCTGCTATGAACATTGGGATGTATAGGTTCTTTTGGACTGGTGATCTAGGTTTCTTAGGATATAATCCTAGCATTGGACCTGCTGGGTCAAAAGGCAGATCCATTTTTAGTTTTCTGAGAAAATTCCATACTATTTTCCATAGTGGTTGTACTGGTCTGCATTCCCACAAACAGTGCACTAGGGTTCACTTTTCTCCACAGCCTCTCCAAAATTTGTTGTTTGTTGTTTTGTTTACAATGGCGAGTCCAACTTGTGTGAAGTGGTATCTCCCTGTGGTTTTAATTTCTATCTCACTGATAGCTAGCACTACTGAGTATCTTTTCATGTGTCTCTGGACTCCCTGTATATCTTCCTTGGAGAAATGGCTGTTCAAGTCCTTTGCCCATTTTATAATTGGGTTGCTCGTCTTCTTAGATTCGAGTTGTGTTAGTTCTTTATGTATTTTGGAGATTAAACCCTTGTCTGAGATATCATTGGCAAATCTGTTTTCACATACAGTTGGTTCTCTTTTTATTTTAATATGGGGGGATTGGCTGAGATGGGAGTAAATTACAGGAAACAGTACTTGAACAACAATTAAATTAAAAAAATATTGTTTTCTTTAGGCATGCAGAAGCTTTTTATATTGATGAGATCCCATTTTTTTATTCTTTTCTTTATGTCACTTGTTCTAGGGGACATATCAGTGAAAATATTGCTGAATGAAAAATCTGAGATTTTCTTGCCTATAATATCTTCTAGGATCTTAATGGTAACACGACTTATATTTAAATATTTTATCCACCTTGACTTTATTTTTCTGTATGGTGTAAGTTGACATTCCAGTTTCTTTTCTTTTTTTTTTTTTTTTTTTTTGCACGTAGCTGTGCAGCTCTCTCAACACCATTTGTTGAAGAGACTATTTTTATTCCATTTTATGTTGCTGCCCCCTTTGTTGAATATTAATTGACTGCGGAGACTTCAGTTTATTTCTGAGCTCCATGTTCTGTTCCATTCTTCTATCTTTCTGTTTTTATGCCAATACCAGACTATTTTGATTACAGTGTCCTTGTAGTACATTTTTTTAAAATCAGGTATTGTCATCCCTCCTGCTTTGCTCTTATTTCTCAAAATTGCAGCAGCTATTCAGGGTCATTTATGGTTCCATATAAATTTTTGAAGTGTTTGTTCTATGTCTGTGAAGTATGCCATTGGTACTTTAATGTTTTGCAATGAATCTATAAATTGCTTTGGATAGTATGGAAATTTCGATGATGTTAATTCTTCCGATCCATGAACACAGTATGTGTTTCCATTTGTTTGTGTCTTCCTTGATTTCTTTCTTCAATGTTGTGTAGTTTTCTGCCTACAGGTCTTTTACCTCCTTGGTTAGGTTTATTCCTTTGGTATTTTACTTTTGTTATTGCTATCTCCAATGGGATTTTTTTGTTGTTGTTGTTTTCTGCTTCTGATGTTTCATTGTTGGTTTACAAAAAAATGCCTTTGATTTCTGGATATTGAGTTTGTATCCCACTGTTTTGCCAAATTCACTTACTAGGTAGAGCACTTTTTTGGTGGAGTCTATAAGATTTTATATGTACACTATCACGTCATCTGCAAACAATGCCAACTTTGTTTTTCCTTTCTTATTTGGATGCCTTTTATTTCTTTTTCTTATATGATCACTGTGGCTAAAACTTCCAATACTATGTTGAATACAAATGGTGAAAGTGGACAACCTTGTCTTGTTTCTGATATTAGTGGAAAAGATTTTAGTTTTTGCTCATTGAGTATGATGTTGGCTGTAGGTCTCACATATATGGCCCTTATTATGTTGAGGAATGCTCCCTCTATTCCCACTTTGCTGAGTGTTTTTATCATAAATGGGTGCTGTACCTTATCAAATGCTTTTTCCACATCTATTGATAAGATCATCTGATTTTTGCCTGTCATTGTGTTTATGTGGTGTATTACATTTATTGATTTGTGAATATTGTACCATTCTTGTATTCCTGGAATGAATCCCATTTGATTATGGTGTGTTGTTTTTAATGTGTTTCTAGATGTGGTTTGCCAATATTTTGTTGAGGATTTTATCATCTATGTTCATCAGCCATATTGGCCTGAAGTTTTTTTCTTTGTTGTGTCTTTATCTTGGATTTAGGATTAGGATGATACTGGGTTCCTAAATAGAGTCTGGGAATCTTCCATCATTTTGGATATTTTGGAATAGTCTGTGAAGGATAGTGGTTATATCTTCCTTAAATGCTTTGTAGAATTTTCCTGTGAAACCATCTGGTCCATGGCTTTTGTAAGTTAGAAACTTTTTGATTACTGCTTCAATTTTGTCTGCAGTTATTGGTCTGTTCAGGTTTTCTGTTTCTTCTTCATTGAGATTTAGACGATTATACTTTTCTAGAAATTTGTCCATTTCACCTGGATTTTCAAATTTCTTGGCATATTGTTCTTCATAGTAATTCCTTACACCCCTTTGTATTTCTGTGGTATCAGTTGTAATCTTTCCTCTTTCATATCTGATTATGTTTATTTGGGTCCTCTCTCTTTTTTTTTTCTTGTTGAGCCTGCTTAACAACTTGTCAATTTTGTTTATCTTTTCAAAGAACCAGCTTCTGGATTCATTGATCTCTATAATTGTGCTTTTTTTTTTTGCCTCTATGTCATTTAATTCTGCTCTGATCTTGATTATTTCCTTGCTTCTACTTACTCTAGGCTATTTTTGTTGTTGTTCCTCATGTTCTTGTAGTCAAAGTGTGAGGTTGTTTGTTTGAAATGCTTTTATCTTTTTTAGGTAGGTCTGTATCTCCATGAACATTGCTCTCAGTACTGCCTTCTCCATGTCCCATAAATTTGGATTGTTGTGAGTTCCTTTTCATTGGTTTCAAGAAACTTTTTTTTTATATCTTCCCTAATTTCATTCTTGACCCATTCATTGTTTAATAGCATGCTATTTAATTTTTATGATTTTGAGTGTTTGGGGTTTTTCTATGAGTTTTTTTTTTCTAGTTTCAGTCCCTTGTGGTTGGAGAAAATGCTTAATGCGATTTCAATTTTCTTGAATTTACTGAGGTTTGTTTTGTGTCATATCATGTGGTCTATATTTGAAAATGTTCCTTGTGCATTTGAAAAGAATGTGTATTTTGATTCTTTGGGATGAAAGGCTCCATACATACCAGTTAAGTCCATTTTATCTATGGCATTGTTGAATGTGACAATGTCTTTGTTGATATTTTGTTTGGAAGATCTGTCCATTTTTGACAGTGGGGTGTTAAAATCCCCTACTACAATTGTGTTGTTGTCAATATCTTTCTTGAAGTCCTCCAAGATTTTCTTTATGTATTTGGGTGCTCCTATGTTGGGTACATATATATTTTCAAGGTTCATAACTTCTTGGTGGATTCTCCCCTTGAGTATTGAAAAGTGACCTTCTGGGTATCTCTTTATGGCCCCCTTTTTAAGTATGCATTGTTTTATATGAGTATTGCTACCCTGGCTTTTATTTTTTGTCTGTTTGTTTTGAAAATTTGCCTCCAGTCCTTCCCTTTCAGTCTCTGCTGGTCTTTTGTCCTGAGGTGGATCCTTTATAGGCAGCAACATGCTTTCTTATCCATTCAACTATTCCATGTCTTTTGATTTGAGCATTTAACCCATTTAGGTTTAAGATTATTAATGATAGGTACTTATTCATTGTTGTTTTCGTACCTGTTTTCTTCTCTGTTTCCCTCTTTTCTTTCCTTTGATTAAAGGAGTCCCATTAACATCTCTTGCAGACCTGGTTTGGTGGAGGTGTATTTTTTCAGATTTCTTATGTCTGGGAAGCTTCTTATTTGTCCTTCTGTCTTGATTGAGAGCCTTGCAGGGTAAAGTAGCCTTGGTTGCATGGTTCTGGTTCTCATTACTTGAAATATTTCTTGCCATTTTGTTTTTGCTTGGATCGTTTCCATTGAGAAGTCATCTGGTAGCCTTAGTGGGGCTCCCTTGTATGGTACTTCCTGTTTCTCCCTTGCTGCCTTTAAGGTTCTCTCTTTGTCTTGGAATTTTGCCATTTTATTATGATGTGTTTTGAAGTGGGCCTCTCCGGGTTCCTCTTTTTGGGAGTTTCTGTGTTTCCTGGATTTTTGTGACTTTTCTCTCATCAAATTAGGGAAATTTTCCATCATTACTTTTAAAAATAAGTTTTCTATCCCTTGCTCTTCTTCTTCTCCTTCTGATATCCCTATTATATGGATATTATTACATTTCATATTGTCTTGAATTTATCCTAATCCCTCTTCATTCTTTCTGAGCCTCTTTTCCTTTTTTCTTGCTCTCTCCAGGTGTTTTTTCCTACTTTGTCTTCCAGATCGCTGATCTAATCTTCTTCTCTGTTGATCCTGATTTTGATTCCCTCTACTGTGTTCTTCAGTTCAGAAATTGTATTCTTCATTTCCTCTTGGCTTTTGTTGATAGTTTCTATTTCCTTTTTCAAGTTGATATAGTTTGCAGTGAGTTCATTTTAGTGTCCCTGTAGTTTCTGGTAATTCATTGTGAGCTCATTGAGCTTCCTGATACCCATTGATTTGAACTCAATATCTGATATTTGAGTTGCCTCTATTTCATTTAGCATTCTTTCTGAGGCTTCCTCCTTTCATTTAATTTGCAGATTATTTCTTTGTCTTCCTATTGTTTGTGAGTCTCTTTTTGTTAGCCTCTTTTTCTTAAATTGATCTGTTCTGACTCCCTGGGTTTATGGTGTTAGCTTCTGTAGTAGAATATCTGTGTGTTTCAGTGTTGCAGTCACCTTGATCTCCTAAGCTCACTGGTCTTGGGCTGTCATTTAAGTTGGCTCTGTGTTTTTCTTTGGTGTTTGATTGTTGTTTGGTCTTTCTTTGGTGCATCCTTCCCACCAGCTGGTTAACTGAGTGTCACTCTGTCCACCATCTCTTGTGTTTTATTATAGCTGGTGAGGGCAGGTTGTGTTGAAGCTGGTTCTTCCGTATGTACAAGGTTTGGGGGATTCTCTCTTGCTTTTGTTCAGTTTTTTTTTTTTTTCATTGAATATTTTCTCCACTATTCAGTTGTATTTCCAGATAGTTCCTGGACTGAGGTTTGTGCGGTTTCCATTCCCTCTTTCACCTTCTTCTGTTGTTATCTTTTGGTGGTTCCTTTGTTGTTGGATATCTCTTCCAGGGGGTATCCTGGTGTTCACCGCTTCCGCCTACTGTATTTTGTAATCAGTTGGAGGAAGAAATGAAAATGGTTTAAGACTTCAGGAGAATATTCTATGATATTTATTTACTGTAGCAGCCAGTATAGAAGACATAGGTGATCCTTTGGCTATGTATAGTGTTAACCGTGATATTCCACACAACTATCCACTTTTTAGAAAAGATGGATAGAAGATAAGACTCTTGTTAGGGAAGGAAGGACTGTCAGTTAGATCTAGAAAGTGATCAGGTTGTGGGAGATAAGATTCTGAGGTTAGGTGAGAGTAAATGATAGTAAATAGGTGTAGTGTGTTAAAAAATAAAGTAAATCACTACAGTAATAGAGTTCAGGATACCTTGAAGTGGGCTCAGATATGGGAGGAGTACTGTGAAGTATTTAAAAATGTATGGAATAGCTATTATTTACAGTTATAATGGAGCAACAACCATATGACAGAATCTATGTGATCTGGATAACCAGAATAGGGAGTATAGGACCTTGAGTAGTGTGCTAATGGAACACAAGTGAAGTGAAGGACAGTGAATTAACAATACTCTATGATAGA
>PVKM010022214.1:0-22013 GCA_004027735.1 Carollia perspicillata
GCTGAGCAACACTGCAGGCCAAAGGTTCACTCGCGTTTGGCAGGGCCCTTCCTTGTCTCCAGCTTCAGGTGGCCAGACAAGTCCCTCAGCTCCAAGACCAGGTGACCAAGGAGCGCTCTCACATCCTGCATCTGTTTGAGGAGGACCCCCATCTGGTGGTGCAGGTGGGGGTCAGGAGCCTGCAGAGGAGAGGGCAGGCCGGCGCCCCTGTGGGGAGGGCCGGGCGGTGGAGGCAGCGGCCCGAGGGGCTTGGCAGCAGGCGTCCCTGGAGCCGAGGATTTCAGAGGAGCTGGGTTCGCAGTGGGTGGTGCCACGGAGCCTGAGGGACCTGGGTGGGGTGGGAAGCACACACACCTGTGCCCACGGGAGCCTGGCTCCCTGGCCCTGCCCTCAGCTTCCCGTCTGGGGCCCAGGGTGGCAGCGCCGCGAAGCCCCTCAAGTCCCTCCAGGTCCAAATCTGGGCCTGTTGCTGGGCCCCTCGGCCGGACAGGGGGTGCTCGCCACGCGTGGTGTGTGCCGTTCATGCACTTCCTTGTGTGTGCATTTGGGGGATGCTCCGGAGGCCCCCGAGTCGCCTGCCCTTCAGGACGAGCCCCTCCCGCCCCTTCTGTTGTTTTCCTCTCAGGACACGGCCCCCCGGCCCCTCATCGCCCTGGACAGCTCGTCTGGGTGCGTCTCAGGTCAGGAGCAGCCTCCTGAGCCGGGCTCCCAGGTCGGGCCTGGGCCCGGAGGCCGCGTCCCGGTGCAGACGCCGACCGCCCGCCAGGGCGCAGGCTGTGTGCGGGGAGCGGCAGGCCTGGGGGCGGCAGCTGCGAGGCTGCCCCCCACGTTGCTGCGGGGTCTCCATGGTCCGAGGGGGAAGTCCCTCCTACCCGGACTCCTGGCTGCTCTGTGTCCTTTGTGAATCTGCTCACACCGCCCCGGCTCCGGGGGGGCTGGTTGTCCTGCACACCCCCCACGCATTCTCACACACCAACTGACACGCCCACTCACCCTGCACCCCGACCTCCAGCTTGGGGCTGTGTTTCCACACGTGGCCGTCCTCGGTGGCAGCCTCACACCAGTAGGACCCGGAGTGGCCCTCCGCAGCCACCGGCACCTGAAGCTCCGGGGACACGCCCCTGCTGCGCACGGCCCGGCCATCCTTGTAGAAGGAGAAGAGGAGGCGGGCGGCCGACCTCTGCAGGGGCAGCTTGGTCTGGCAGCTCAGGGTCAGCGGGCCTCCCTCCCGGGGCTGGGCCGAGGGTGCGGCTCGGAGCACCGGGGCTGGAAACAGTTCTGGGGGGGGCAGGCGGGAAGGCAGGGCTCAGGCCTCCAAGGGTCGCGCTCTCATCAGAAGGAGCCGCCTCAGGAAGGCTCCTTGGGCGCCTTGCGCGTCCCCCATCTTCCTGAGCCCAGGACGAGAACAGACCCAGCGATGGCTGCCCCTAACAGCACCCCAGAAGCCCCGTCGCGGACCCTGGAGGTGTGGGACAGAGGGGCTGGAAACGCACGGCCTGGGGGGTGGGGGGCACTGAGGGACTGGAAGAGGCTCCGCAGGCCGGCAGGGATCCTGCCCCTCCACCGAAAGACCGCCCGGCTCTGTGTCACCGCCAGCCCCCTGCCCTGCCACAAGGACACTGCCCGAGCTCTCACCTTGGATCGTGACCACCAAGGAGGACGCCGTTTCTGGGCGCCCGGGGCCGGGGCTCCGGAAGACCGCGCTGCAGTGGTAGTGCCCGCTGTCCGCCTTCCGAGCCGCGGCGATGGAGAAATCCCGGCGAGGCCCCGGCGGGCCCAGAGCTGTGCCGTCTCGGTAGAAGGTGACCTGCGTCAGGGGCCAGTCTTGCCAGGCCTGGCAGCGCAGAGCCAGTGGGTCCCCCTCAAATAAGGGGGTGGCTGGGCCTTGCAGAATCAGCCAATCTGTGACCCAAAGCAGGAGCTGAGTGCCCCCCCCCGCCTGCCATGGGAGCCCCCCAGCAGCACCCACCACAGACCCCGGAACTTTCTCTGAGGGCCCCGGAACCCTCACCCCAATGACGTCTCTAGGGCCTAGGCCTGCGGGCGCCCTGGTCTGTGGGCTGCAGATGTGGCAGGTGGTGAGCCACCAGTGCCCGTTTCCTGGGGGCCCCTGCCCGAGGGGGCTGGGGAGGGGACAGGAGAGCGGGCCTGCCCCCGTCAGCCCTTCCCGGGACCTCACCGTAGGACACAATCAGATGGAAGGGCCGACTGAACACGTAGCTCCTGGCCTGGAAGTCCACCTCCCTGGAGCCGGTCAGGCGCCGTCCCGTGTGGCAGCCGCTGTCCCGGGTGCTGGCCGGCCCCTCACACTGCAGGGGCTCAAAGCTGGCCTCGGAGGAGGGCGCCGGCCGAGAGAGTGACGCTGTGACTTGGAGAAAGAGGACAGGGGAGAGGTTTCTCCTGCTTCTGGGGACCCCCTTTTTAGAGTGAGAATAGGAGGACCCCAAAACCTTTTCATCAACAGACCCCCGTGGGTCCTTCCGAGGGTCTTTGATGTGATTTCCAAGCCGCTGGGATCTCAGGGAGGGCTCAGCGGTTTGGGGAGGAGGCAGGGGAGAGACTGGCACGATGCGGACTCACCAGCGTGACATCTGGCTGCTGTGGACACCGGAAAGCAGGTGACCCCAGAGCCGGCAGACACAGGACGGACGGGAGGGAAGGGAGGGGGTCAGCTCAAGCCCTAACAGGCCAGGCTCTTCCGCACGCGTGCTCATTTCGCCCTCCCGAGATTTCCGGGTGTTTGGTTCGCCCCCCGTTTACGAGTCTTTAAGGAACACACGATGAACTAACCCCAAGTGTAAGAGGGGGCGGGGACGGGGCGGGACAGCCGGGCTCGTCTGAGTCCAGAAACGGTGCTCTTCCTGCCACACTGGTCGGGCACCGTCTGCGTCAGCCCCCCGGCCGTCCTTGGGGACTGTCCTCCGTGACCTCGTTGTCCCCATGTCCACTTGGCCCCTGGCCCCCGGCCACTGCACCCCCACAGCGCTCAGTGCCCGGCTGTGCCTCCTCCTTCCCCACTCCCCCCTTCAGTCTTCACTCTTCAGCCGTCTCCACCCTGACGTCCTTGTCCCCTGAAATGTCCCCTCCCGTGTCCTTCTCCACCCTGACCCTCAACTCCCGGTCTGGTGACCAGGGAAAGACGTTCTCTTTGCTTTCGGCTGAGCATCGGAGCCACGGGTCCCTCACCGAATCTGCTCCCCTTGCCTCTGAGCTCCGTGGGCGTCTCCTCCCCCCTGCGATGCCTCGGCCCTCTCTCTCTCTCCGGCCTGTGGCCTTGAGCTCTCTCTTCACTCCACCTGTCCCTGTCCCCTCCCCTTGGGCCCCTCGCCTCCCAAAGGCCCCCCACACTCCCTTGACTCTGTCACTTCCCTTTGTGGGGCCCCCTCTCTACTTCCGAATTCTCACCACATCAGGCCCAGGTACCACATCCTCTCCCAGCCCCCGCCCCCGCAGCTGCCCCGTCTCAGTTCCCCCGCTGTCCCTCCTCAGGGCTCAGCCTCTTCTCCTTTCCAACATAAGACCTGGTCCAGCTACCAGGCACTTTCCACCACTTTGTGGATAAGAGAACCAAACCCAGGCACACGAGAAGCGACACAGCCCATCGAAGACGGGCCACACCCCGGACACCCGGTCCTGTCTCTGTGCGCTCGGTAACACGGTTCTGCAACACTGCTGTGTGGGGACAACGCAGGTGCTGAGGATCCCAGCAGGGGCGAGACGAGGTTGAAAGGCAAAACTTTTAAAAAGGCCCCCTCTTGCCTACAAAGAACTCTGAGTTAGGGGGACAGCACGGGCCCGTGGACACGTAACCTCTGCACGAGGAGGGACAGGAAGGAGGGTCAGGCAGCCAGAGGAGTAGAGGACGACGGCAGCGTCCTGGCACAGGTGCCACCAAGGCTGAGGGTTTGGTGATGCTGGGAGGCGGGGATCCACAGGGGGACGGGGCCGTGAGACGCCCACTTCGGCAGAGGGAGCAGGCGCGCAGAGTGTGGAGGCAGGTGAGAGTCTGGCGTGAGAATGCCTGAACCCAGGCTGACGGCGTTTCCTGGAGCATCTCCTGCCGGGCTGAGGGATGGCCAAGGGCTCAGAGGTCATGCAGCCAGGCTGGCTAGGGGCCCTGGTGTCACGAGAAAGTGGGGGGGTGCCTCGAGTAGAGCGCGCTTCAAGGACACAAAGCCGAGACGGGGCAGTCGGCTGGGAAGTCACTGGCCAGCCCCAGGACAGTGCACGAGGTGACCCTTGCCAAACCTGATAACTGACTGTCTTTAGGGCCCGAGCGGAGGGGGATCGGCTTGTCCCCCAAGCCTGTGGCTGGGTGGCCCCATGCGAGATGGGGCAGAGACCCCCAGCTGGTGCCAAGGTCCCAGGAGGCGCGCAGAAGGCACGCCTTGTGCAAAGCTGGGCGTCTGAAGGCAAAGCTGGAACACAGCAGTGGGGGTGCAGGTGGGGTGTAGGACTCAGTGGCACAGGTGTGGCGGTAAAAACGATACCTGCGAATCAGCTCACGGGGGAGGCTGAGTGCAGACGGACAGCAGGGAGGCAAGGCAGCAGCGCGGGAGAGGCAGGCTCCGAGGGGAGGGAGAGGGTCAGAGCCACCAAACAGGACGCAGAGGTGGAGGGGCGGCAAAGGCGCGGCGATGCGTGGGGGCCGGGGGGTTGGGGCGCGAGGGACAGCAGCGGTCAGGCCCAGAGGGGCAGGAACTAAAAAGGGCAGGAAGGCCCATCGGCACGGACGTCACCGCCTGGGCCAAAGAGACCCAGTAGCAGCCAGACCGTGTGTGAGCTCTGAGTGGCAGGGAGGACGTGGGGGCGGTGAGCGCAGGAGACACCTGTCTGCAAAAAGGAAAAGCAGCTGGCATGTCACTGAAGAGGGCAGCCCCGCCGAGGGATGAGGGACAGCTGGACTGAAAGGGCTTGTGTTCGGAAGGAGCCCGTCAGCCCCGCACACAGACTTCCTGGCGTGGCCCTGACCGACCGGCACGGCCCAGTGGGCTGGGCATCCTCCCACAAGAGGAAGGTCGCCGGCTCCATCCCAGGTCGGGGCACGCGCCTGGGCTGTGCGTTTGCCCCCCGACTGGGGCGTGTGCAAGAGGCAGCTGATCGATGTTTCCCTCCCTCCCTCCCCCTCTCTCTAGAACAGATGAAAGGCAAGAAGAATTAAAAACAAATTCCTCTGCGTGTGCCCTTCGCGTCCCCTGGAATGCCGAGCTTTGGAGGCCCACGCCGTCCCCATCCCTCCCCACGGGGTCCTCCTCGGCCAGGCCCCTGCGCCGCCCCCCGCGGCGTCCCAGCGTGTTTGCTACTCACCCAGCAGCACCCACAGAACAGGAGGGGGAGAGCGGGCCCCGAGCATGCCCCCCAGAGCCATGGCCACTGTGTGAGGGTCTCTGCAGCAGCCGACACCCTGATTTTCATCAACATGAAACCTCTCAAATTAGAAAAGGGGAAATGACTCTAACTGACTCCTCTCCCCGCATCTGCAGTCCGTTTCCAACCCTGACTGGCTCCCTTGGGCCCATCCTTCGGCTGGGCCATGGCGGTTCTGGGCCCCCCACATCCTGAGGATTGTGCTCCCCGAGACCCCAGACTCCCGCCCTGGGGCCCGGAGAGCTTCCAAGCCTGCTGGGGCCTGACCCCTGGCCACCCACACACACTGGGAAAGGCAACAGCGATGCCCTTCGCTGGCCAAACCACTGAGGACAGAGGCGGGGAGAGGCCCGAGGGCTGCACAGAGACCACTCTGTGGAGTGCCCCGGTCCTGCCGTGTCCCATTCCACGCCTTCCATGTTTCCAGTGGCCGTGACGGAGCCACAGCAACACACGGAGGCGAGAGGATGGGCACGGCATCGAGTCAGACACCATCGGGTCCCTCCTGGGCTCCGGCTGTCCCAAGCCCACACAGATCTGCCTGTGGGTTCCTCGGACTCACGTCTCAGCTCTGCCTGCAGCCCATGAGGCACGTGCCAGCAGCCGTCTGAGCATGATGCAGAGGAGGAGCCCGGGAAGGCGGAAAGGATGACCCAGGCTCAGGCTCAGGCTCAGCCCGAGGCCCTGACTCAGAGACACTGGAGCCGGGAGACGCCGGGGAGACCCAGGGATGGGGGGCGATGTGGAGGCAGCAGCATCTGCTCCAGCTCACAGACCACTGGGCGGCCCCTCACTGTCTGCCCCGCGACTGTGGCTCCGCCCACAGGATGCCCCTCCGCTCCCCATGCCACCACTGTCCCTTCCAGGCCCTCAGGGGTTGCAGGAGATGACACCCGAGCCCCCAGAAATGGGGAAGGCGGTCCTGCGTGAAGGCAGCTGCGAAACCGCAGATGAGAGCAGACGTGCGAGCACCATGGCCCCAGAGGGTGGATAGTTTGCAACCTGAAATAAGCCTTTACAGTAAAGTTTCCATTATCGAGAGGCAGGCGTGTTGGGGCAGGTGGCCCCGAGGAGGCCGGGGCAGCTGAGCATGGGCGTGGGGGAGGGAGCAAGCCCTGCAGTGACCCGGCAGCCCCGGGCCCACCCACCCCTCATAAGCCATAAAACATGCACCAAAAATGGGTCACAGGCTTGAATACCGAGTGGGAAACTACACGCCTTCTAGAAAAACACAGGAGGACTTGCTCTAGCATCCAAAGCTGGCCTTGGTGCCCAGAGCACAGTCTCTCAAAGACGGCGAGTCCCCCTGGAGGGGTGACAATCATCAGCTGGCAGCTCCTAGAGACATTTGTCACAGGCCTTTGGTGGGAAGTCACCCTGTTGATATAAAGGTCTGTATGACTTACATGCTCTGATGGAATTGCACTTTTCTCAGAAATAAAAGAGAAATAAGGAATGTTTCATTCCGGTGGGCTCAGGAGCACAGGAAACAAGGAAACTATTGAGGAAATATCTCAGATGACTTTAAATCTATACATATTTCTTTGTGGTAAAAACACACAAGACCCTGGGTGGGGGGTGGGGGCCTCAGTGGACTGAGCGCTGGCCTGTGAACCAGAGGGTCTCTGGTTCAATTCCCAGTCAGGGCACACGCCTGGGTTGCAGGCCAGGTCCCCAGTAGGGGGCGCACGAGAGGCAACCACACACTGATGTTCCTCTCCCTCTCTTTCTCCCTCCCTCCCCCTCTCTCTAAAAAATTAAATTCTTAAGAAATATAAAAGTATCAGAAAGAAGAAAGAGGATATTAGCTAAGACTAAAAATTATTATGAACATGGAAGAGTAGATGTACAATGTACACACTAGAAAGTAAATAAAATAGAAGGGCTTGACCAGAAAACCAAAGGCGATTTTGTGAAAAGAGCAATAAAATAGATCTCTGACAAGTCTGAGAAGGACAGACAGAGCAGGAGATAAAGGTGTCTCTCTGGTAGCTGACCACTGACAAGGTCCTATTTCGTATCTGCACAGGAGCATTGGTCGCGTGTCATAGACAATTCAGTTTCAGGGCACTGAGCTTACGTCCCTAAGGAGGGACTTCTGGTGAGAAGCAAGACCCTCTCCCCGGAAGACCCCAGGGAAGGTTCAGGAATGAGAGGGGTTGGGGGCAGTGCAAGAGTTGGGTCAGGAACGGCTTTGAAAATACGGGCACAGCTGGAAGCCAGGCTTTGGGGGCCTTTCTCCTACCCAGGGGACACAGGTGTTTCCAGGTGACTGCTCTGCCCAGCCCCATCCTTTAATTCCCAGGGGAAACCAGACCAGGTGGCAGGGACAGGTGAACTGAGGCAAGGCGGGTGAGTACGAGGTGGGCACCAAGGACATTCGCACCTTGTCACCAGCCACCCTTTCTCAGGACGCCTGGCAAGCACCCTCCAGCCGAGCAGGGAAGTGAATCAAGAAACTGGAAAGTGTAGATTCAGGGAAAAGGGGAGATAATACAAAAGACAGGTGAAGGGAAGTCCCAGATAGCGGCTTGCAGGTGCAGAGAGCTGGAACCATCCAATTTTGTGTCCAAGGACAGAGAATCCCAGGAGGGGCTTCTTGCTGAGAGAGAGAGAGAGAGGGAAATGGGAAAACTACTTGGTCACTTGACCCCACGGGAAGTCGTATTAAGCTGCTTCAGAATGTTTTTGAAAGCTCTGGGAAAAACTAAAAATAGGCACATGGAGAACGAAACACAGGACGAAAACGGAGCAGTCTTATCTCCAGAAGGAAAACAGCGAGTCGGGGAAAGGACGCGGAGTCGGAGAGCACTGTCCGGGCAGCGAGCACCGGTCAGGAGACTGCGGGGAGCTCCACGGGGCCCCGGGCGGGGGGGGGCCAGGGCCGCCCGGCCAGTGCGCGGCCCCCACGGCAGGAAACGGGCGGGCGGTAGCCGATGCGGAAAGACCAGAACACGGCGGCCAGCCAGCGGGGGGCGCAGTTAGCATCGCCGAAAAAGCTGCCTCTCAGAGCAGGGCTGCGGGCGCGAGGCCCGAGCAAGAAGCAGCTCTTCTCGTCACGGCCTTGGGGCCGGTGGCACACTCAAACTCACCGCCATCGAAAGTCGAGTTTTACTGAAAAGCGAGGGAGAGCATTGTCTTCACACGTACGCCGCGAGACCCCATCAGGCAGGCGAGCCCTACAGGCCCCAGCACCGCGCTGTAGAGGCGGACGTGACAGCGGCAGAAAGGACGGTGGGAGCACACGAGGCGCGTCACTCTGACTGACCCTTGAGTTCGGGAGAAAACACGACTGAAGCTAGCGGTTACTCAGAAGCCAACGATGACAAGAGCACGCATCGCAACAGCTAACGGGCGCGGCCAAAACAGCAGTGAGAGGAAGAGGGAGAGCCTGCGGCGGCTTCCCGCGAAACCGGCTGAGAAGTGGATGAGCAGCTCAGTGAGCCCCAGTCAAGCCGACGAAAGGCCGCATCAGGCACAAACGAAGGGCAGAGCCTCGCTGGTCAAGTCAAAAGCGGCGGCGAGACGGGTGAAGCAGGCCAGGGCTGGCAAGCCTGGTGCAGACGTGGGGACCCAGGTGACTGCGCCCCAACGGTCGTTCCGCTGGAACGCGTTCAGCTCAGGGATGGAGGTGGGTTCACCGCACTCCTGACCCCTGTGACTGGTCTAGGGAGGGGCCTGTGGCCCCGGTCTGACCAATGTGACTCCAGGGGAAGACGGCCCGGGAAAGGTCTCCTCGACACGCGCAGAAGAGGCCGCCGTTCCCTTCGTCCCCTGGTTCTTGGGCAATGACGCGTCTTCCACCCCCGAGGGCCACGCCCTGAGAACCCTGTCTCCGGACTTTCCATTGTGTGAGATAGTACACTTCCTTATCGCTCAGGCCCATTTGAATCACGATTTCCTGTTATTCCCGTCCGAAGTCACGCTCACCGATAGGCGAGGCTCCCAGGTCTCAGGGTGAGAGGGGAACGCGAGTGCAGACACACACGTCATCGCCCGACGTGGAAGAAAGCTCAGCGCTCAGCGCCGTACCCGCACAGTGGGCGATTGCCTAGGAAAGCAAAATTTTTCCAGATTGACTCCAAAAGAGATTGAAAAGCCTGATCAGACCGATAATGAGAGCAAAAGTAAGCTTGTCAAAGAGCTCTCCTGCGAAAGGCACCCAGCCCAGGTGTGTTGTTACGGCAGAACCTATCGAATCGAAGTTGACCCATCTAAGGGGGCGTGGGCAGACCTCAGAAACGACAGGAGACAGGGCGGGGTCTGGGAGGGAGGACGGGGAACCCATCTGGACAGCGCCTCTGGGGCGCAGGACCCGCTCCCTCCGCTCCAGACACAAATCCCAGGGAAACAGCACCCACGTGGCCCACCTGGGGCGCGTGTCTCCTCTGGAATCGGGGATGAAGTCAACCCAGCCGCCCACACAGACTGAGGGGGAGGGGAGCTATTTTGCAAAATCAGCCACTGTTATAGGAATTGGGGGAAGTTCATGCTGGGTGGAGAACACGAACGTCGTCCATTGTGATCAGACCGGCAAAAACGAAAAATGCCCAGCGTTGACCAGGGTGTTGGGAAATGGGCGGCCCGACGTGGTGTGAAATATTACACAACCCTCAAAAAAAACACCCAAGGCATGAACTCTGCAGTCCGCTGTTCATCAAAATAAGCCTACCTATAGTGTGGTCATGTTAAAACAACAACAACACTATAAAAATGTGCCCTGGCTGGTGTGGCTCAGTGGACTGAGTGATGGCCTGTGAACCAAAGGGTCGCTGGTTCAATTCCCAGTCAGGGCACAGGCCTGGGTTGTAGGCCAGGTCCCCAGTAGGGGGTGTTCGAGAGGCAACCAACATTGATGTTTCTCTCCTCTTTCTCCTTCCCTTCCCCTCTCTAAAAATAAATGAATAAAACCTTTTAAAAAATGTATAGATGCACACCAAAAATCCAGAAATATACACAAAACGTGCCACACTGGTCACCTGCCGAAAGCATTATAGGATTGGGGGCGGGCAGTGAGGACAGAAAGAAACTTCCGTTTTCACTGTTGAAGTTTCTGTGTCGTTTGAGTTTACAAGTTCAGGAGCAGCATGAATTTTTGCCCGTGTGTGTTTAGGAGCACGCGAAAACAGTGTCATGCAATTAAAAAAATACAAATACACATACTTGAAACGCCACCTGGATTCTGTCTAGTTCGTGGGTTTGCAGGTGATCTTAATGATCTTGCTTGCCTGTAGTTTTGTTTGGTTTTCTTTGAACATCACTGGGTGGTTGCCTCTCGTGCACCCCCTACCGGGGACCTGGTCTGCAACCCAGGCATGTGCCCCCACTGGGGACTGAACTGGGGACCCTTTGGTGTGAAGGCCGGCACTCAATCCACTGAGCCACACCAGCCAGGGCTCCTTATCTGTGTTTTAATTTTATTTTTTAAATTAGTAGAGTAAAAGTGTATGTATCAATAAAATAAAGTAGACCGCCACGCTGTAACTTATGAGTAGTAGACGCGCACCAGTCCTATAAAAATGGGCAGGAGTCTGTGAACAGAAAAATCACCACAGACGACATAGGGAGGGCTGACCCTCAAACTCTCTAGCTGCAAAGCACACAGTTTGGCGTAATGGAAGCCCCAGTGACCCTGTAACTGCGGGGATCGTGGCCCGACGCGAGTGTGGAATCTGACTGTGGGACTGCGTGGTGTCCGCTGACGGCCATGGAAACCACCCACGCAGGGAAGCTGCCACGTCCCGACAGCGAGAACGCCTCGGGCGGGAAGCGTGTTGGGGTCCCCAGGAGATGTGGCCCCTCTCAGGACACCTGCGGGGAACCCCCAGGGGAGCGTCCTCCTGGTTGCCTAGACTGGGGACAGGACGAGACGGGGAGAGTCAGCAGTCCCCACTGGGGACCTGCCGCAGCGTGGCTTCCTGTGAACGGGCATCCCCAGACAGAAGTGGCGCGTCTGCCGGGGGAGAAGGAGGAAGGAGACGCAGAGACCAGAGGGGAGGGCAGGTTCTCTGGACGGGCCCGGAGCCCTCGGCCCCTCTCCCGAGGCCACCTCCTGCCCACACACCCTTCCCAAGACCTTCGCCGAGGAGAAACACGCCCGGGGCAGTGCACACTCGACCCACACAGCCTTTGAAAGGCAGCGGGATGTCGTCTCACAGTGCTTTGTTATAAAACTGATACACGCTGCGTGAGGGAAAGGAAGGAACCCCCCACATTCCATCACCCCGGAACAGCCACTTTAACATGCTGGCCTGTGGTACTCTGTTTGTCACACCTGAAATCAGATAGCCATTGTGGGGGGCTCCACACGCAGAGCCCCCACGTCCGCCACGGATGAAAATAATGCTGCCAAGACATGATCTTCTTGGGGAGGAAAGGTGGCTGGCCTCTCAGAGGAGAAGGGCCCCGAGTCCTTGCCTCAATGGTATTTATTAGGTTCGTAACACACAGAGATACAGGTAAAGGTCGTCAATCAATGTCGGGCAGTATGGGTCAAACAACAGATAGCATATCAAAGAAATCTGAGGGCTTAATCTGAGTCAGCGTCTGTCAGGTCAGGGGGTTGCAAAAACTTTAGGAGATATACTCATTGCCTGCCCGGACCCTTATCATATGGATGAGAGCAGTCTTAGCAAAGCGGGCTTCACAGGACTTGACGACCCCCTCCAGCCGGCAGAGGGCTGCACCACCCCCGACCCCCATCATAGTTTTAGGCTGAAGTGGATTAGAGCCAGGAAGCGCTTCTCCCAGACGGAAAGGGGACTCGGGCTCTGTCAAAACAGCTGGGGGGGATGAGGGTCTTTTGCCCCCACTTTGCTGCAGCGCCCCCCCAGTCCTTCCTTGATGGCCTCCCACATGATCATGTCTGCTTGGGTTACCCCTTCTCGAGGGGTCGTACCCGTCATGGACTAACCGACCAAGCGTTGGGGGCCAGAGATGGCAGAGGCAGCGCTCTTGCCAGGGAGATAAGCTTTGTGTCCTCAGTGGCTCACGGTCCGCAGGTCGCTCACTCAGCCTGAGCCACGGTAGGGGTGGTTACAACTCCTGAAACCAGGCAGAGCGGTTCCCAACAATCCATGTAATTTTTCCCGTGTAACATGTAACATGAGCACTTCCCTTGTGGCGACCCTGCTGTAATAAAAGCCCGTTCTGCTGGCCACATGGACGCAGACTAAGGACAACGCGATGGGGCCAAGGCCGGGGTCAGGGTGGCCAGTCAGCTGGGACCACGCTGTCTGGGGCTCCCGGGACAGGAACCTGGGCGTCTGCGTGAGGAACGCCCCCGCCAACGGTCCTGGTCCCTGGGAACCGCAGGGGCCTCTCGTAGGGCCGAAGACCGACCTGGCCCGCCCGGCTCTCGCCCCCACAGCTACATGTTCTGGTAATCCGCGAGCCCGGCGTCCTCCTCTGGGTGCATGAGCAGGGAGTAGGTGATGGTGTTCTCGGCCTGGAGAAAGCGGAGGAGCCATGGGACCCGTGGAGAAGCCACACAGAGGCCGGGGAAGGGGCGGAGGGAAGGAGGGGTGGGGGCTGGGGGCTCACCTCCGCTTTGGCAGCCTCCTCGGCATGGGTGAGGGTGGCTGTGGGCAAAAGGAACAGGTCAGCCGGGGCCCTGTGGCAGGAGGGGGCCTACTGTGCGCTACGGTTGCCACCCAAGGCCAAAGCACGCTGGCGTCCAGGAGGCCGCGGCCCCGCCTGCCCTTGGCCCCCGAGTTTTCCCAGAGGAAGCAGGCAGCCTCCGAGGTCCGAGGCCCCGGGCACAGGCGGCTCAGCGTCACACTGAGGTCAAGTCTGGATTTTTGCAGCCACAGACTTGAAGGCAAGAAGACTCGGGGCCGTGCTGGGCTGAGGAAGTGTGCCCGTGCTGGAGCTGCGAGGAACCTGGTCACTCCGTGACAAGAAGGGCGGGAGCGAGGGCCAGAGCAGGGACGGAGGGAGGAGGGAGTGGCGAGAGCAAGCCAGGCCCCTCGCGCTCCTGCCCACGAACTCCGTCCCCGTGAAAGCGGCCTGGTGTCTGCACGTGGGGCAGGCGCCCGAGACCACGGCGGGCAGTGTCCTCCCCGTGCCCTGGGCGAAGCGTCCCCGTCTGCCATGCTCCGAGTTCTGGGACAGACCCCGTCCCGAGTGCTCCTTCCCACGGCCCTGCGACCTTCCCAGCTCCCGGCCATGCCTCTGGGGCAACCTCGGCCCCCGTGCTGGCTGCGAAGTCAGTGCCCGGTGAGACGCATCCACGCTGGCGCACGCAGAGCTGAGCACCGGAGCAGCCCGTGCAGGCCCCTGTGCCCCCTGGGCCTGGCCAGCCCGGCCCGAAGCACAGCTGGACAGCGCCACTTGCTCAAGCCCTCAAATCTGTTGTTCGGCTCTGAGTCACACCCTGGCCCTCTGAGGCGGAGCTCCGGGGGCCTCCTTCCCTGCCCGACTCTGCCCCTGATTCCTGCACGCTCCGGCTCTGAGGACAGTCAGGAAGCCACCTGGAAGTCCCCCTGACAGCCCCCCCACTCCCAGCCAGGGTCTCAGAAGCTCAGACCTGAAGGGTCTCTCGTCCCCGGCAAGGGACTGAAGCCACAAGCGGATGACTCGCTAAAGGTCCCGCTGCCTGATAGAGACAGGACCTGGGCCAGCCCACAGCCAGTAAGCTTCGAGCCGAGCCGAGGCCACCAGTGCCGCTGGGGCCCCAGAACTCTCTGTGGCAGCTGAGCCTGTGCAGGCCCCCTGAGAAGTCCAGGGCCTTCCCTCTGAGAGCCCGGCCCCCCGACCCCTGCTTCCGTCTCACATCTGCACCCCCCGCCTGTGCCAACCTGCTCCCAGGCCCCCAGAATACCCAACTGTCTCTCGCTTCCTCCGGCTCTGGAGATTTCCCAGCATTCCTAGCCCCAGGCTCTCCCACCCCTCTACCTGGCACAGGTGCGCTGCCCACCCCACCCCGTCCTCTTCAGGCCCAGGTGTTAGTCTCAGAGCTGACCAAGGGATTTGAGCCCCGCCCGCCGCCCCCTGCCCCCTCCCTGTCCTGGCGCCATGCTGACCTCACACAAGCCGTGTCCTGCTCCCTGCACCTGGCAGCCCCGGGGGGGGGCAGCAGGAGCCTCCAGGGGGCTGCACTCACCTGGGTCCTCAGGTGGGGTCTCTCCCACTTCCCTGCTCTCAGGGGCTCCTGGGAGGGTTGGGAGGGCACACAGGAGGTCAGTAGGTGAGGGGCAGGGCCTGGGTCCTCAGCTGGGAGGACCAGGGCGGGACTGGGGGCCTTCGGACACGCCCTCCCCTCCCGTCTGGCGCCTCTCCTGCCGGCCCGCCCGCAGAAGGGCCTGCCCATCCGGGACCCTTCCTGGCTTTTCTGCCAGTCGGATCGTGACCACGTGCTCGTCGCTGCTCTGGGCGCTCTCCCTCCCCCTCAGCGCTGGGCGTCAGCCAGTACTGACTGACCCGAGCTCTTCCGCTGACGGCCGGGGAGCGAGTGCTGGCTGAGCGTCCGGTGGGCGGCAGGTGCTGCGCTGGGCCCCTGCCGGCCCGAGACCCAGACGGCCGCTCGTTCTGCCACCTGCCCTCTCCGTGTCCCGGCCTCGTCGTGCACAGCCCACACGCCCTCCCAGCCCGTCCCAGCCACAGGGGTCCTCGCCCCCATGGCCCCTGCTCACGGCCACCCTCGGCCTCCTGCACGATGACAAGGCTCCGTCTGCGCAGCGGCCGCTGTTGTGAGACCCGCGGCCTCGCCCTCCCCCCAGCACCCCGGGACGGCCGGTCCGTGAGTGGCCCCCCGTCCAGAAGAAGAGACAGGGGCGCAGAGGCAGGGAGGGGCTCGGCCCAGGCCACGCGGCTGTGAGCCCGACCCGAGACTGAGCGCAGGCGGTCCGCCCCCCGAGGGAGGGGGTTCCTGCCAAAGCGTCCCTACCCCGCCGCCCCCGGAACGGGCGGTGCCTCTGCCCACCATGGCTCTCACCCCGACTTGTCACACTGACTGTCCGTGCTTCCGTCCCCCTGGGACACACGGAGCTCCCTGAGGCACAGGCTGCGTGGGAGCCCACGACAGGACAAACGAGGAAAAGCCACCAACCTGAGCTCTGGTGCCGCCTGAGGCAGACCCAGGCCACCACGGCAGCCACGCCGGCCACTGCAGCGACGCCAGCCACCACGGCCACAGCGACGATCACCGGGAAGGGGCCGCCGTCCCTGCTGGCTCCTGGGGAAGACAGACCTCAGCTCAGGCCGCCTGCTCCCCGCCCACTCCCAGTCCCTGGGCCTGGGCCACTCACGGGGGCAGCACTTCCGGGCCCAGCCTCACCTGCTGGGGGTCTCTCTCCATGGCGGGGCCTGTGACCCCCATCCCCAGGCCTGTTCACTAACCTAAGGCACACTGTGATGGGGGGGCGGGGGGACGGTTCTCTGAGAGCTCAGGGGCCGTGGGGAGAGGAGCCTGAAGCCCCTGCGGTGCAGGCACCGTCCCCGCGTCCAGCACAGCCGAGAGCTGTCGGGCACAGGCCCTAGAGAGCGATGCCTGGACGTGAAGGCCTCAGCTCCCAGGAACATCCAGGGTCTCAGGGCCCTGCCTGCACCCGTGCGAGAGGCCCGCTGTGCCGCCGTCCGGGTGTGGGGCCTGTTCCCCAGAAGGGGTGGCTCTGAGCTCTGGCCGTCCACCTGCCCTGCACCCTGGGGACCGCCGGAGCTGTGGGGGAGCTTCCCAGACCTCCACGGGGGCTCCTGTGACCTCAGCCCAACCCGCCCCCCCACCTCACCTCCTGCTGCTTGGACAGTGATGCGCACAGCGTGGGACTGGCGCTGCGTCCTCCCGATGTATCCGGAGCAGTGGTACCTGCCGCCGTGGCTGACGTTCACGCGTGGGATGGAGAAGCTGGAATTGGCGGGGGAGTAGGACTTGGCTGTGCCGTCCTGGAAGAACGAGATCTTGAACAGGGGCCGGTCCATCCAGCTGTGGCACCGCAGCACGAGGGGGGCGCCCTCCGGCAGCAGCAGGCGCGGGGTCTGCAGCAGCAGCCAGTCTGCAGGACACAGAAGGGACACAGGACCCCAGAGGTCGTGACGAGCCCTGAGACCCGGGACACGCCGACCTCGGGACAGGCTGCGGGGAAGGAAGGGCTGCGTGTGGACCCTGGCGCCCTCGTGGGTGAGCTCCGGCATCGCGGCCTCCTCGTCTGTGAGGGTGGACAGACGGACGCAGCACGCCCGGGTGCTCAGGGAGTACGTGCCTTCTCCTTGCTGTCCTGGGGGATGGTGGTGCCGCCCCGTCCCGCCCCACAGGCCTCTGCAGGGAAGGAAGACCCAGGGGTGGGGGGCAGAGGGTCCATTCTGACGTAGGGGACCCACGTCTTTGGGGACAGTAGAAAGCCATGGACCTTTGGTGAAATTTGGGGGAGTGCGGCGCTTCCTTCAGGGTCTTTGCTGGAAGACCTCTGTGTCCCAGGGGGGCCATCAGTCTGCGGTGTGAGTCCCCCCACTTTTCTTCCCTTCACTGAGGAGGGGAATGGTGAGTGTTTTGTTGGGTAGGGAAGGGTGCCAAGGCGCGCACTTGGACTCCGGGGCTCAGGGCCCTTCCCCCTGGAGCTGTGGGGCTGGGACTGGAAAGAAACGTTGGCCAGAAGGCAGCAGACGCGGTGGAGGGGGCCCAGGCTGCCGGGAATGACAGCAGCCACACGCGTCCCCACCACACCTCGGAGCGAGGCCGCCCGAGGCTGCCCCGGCAGGAGCGGCTGGCAACCTAGAGAAAGCTCAGGGCCACCGCCTCGGAGGGACAGAGCGCCACACGAGCTGGAACACCCTGCCTCTCTGCTGGGGAGACGCCTCCACCCCCTTCTCTAGCATCAGCCCCCCTCGCCCCCCGCCCCCCAGGGAAGGAGGCCCCTGGGCACCCCAGGCAGGGAGGGTGGGGAGGCAGAGAAGGGTCAAGATTTCTGAAAATGGAGTCGAAGCCAGAGCATGGCCACAGCTGCGGCTGGGGCGGCGCTTCCTTCCCTGGGGGCTTCTGCTGCTCCAGGTCACCAGGGGACCGAGGGGGGCGTGCCTTAGGCTGGTCTGTGCCGGGGCCCCGAGGTCCCTGCAGACACATCTTGGGGCCACTCTCGGGGGCGGCGCCCAGCTTGGTGTCCACAGCACTAGGGAGATGTCCTTCTCCGAGCAATGCAAGGGTCTTCCCATCTGTTTCCTGGGAAACACCTGTGCAGGCCCCTAGCAGCCTTGCAGACGGAGGGGCTGTAACCAGGCCTCCCGGACCCGGCACAGTGTGGGGGCCAGCACAGGCGAGTGCAGGGGCCCCAGGGCCCGGTCTCCACCCTGGCTCTCCACGTCTTGGGGAGAGGGTGTCCCTGCAGCTGGAGCCCCCTCAGTGGTGACGCTGGCCCTGGGTCCTGCATCTCTGCTGGCTGAGCCCAGCTGGCTTCTCGAAACTCGCTCATTTTTTTTCTGTCTTCAGCCAGAACTGGTGGCCGCGGCTCTCGGAACAGAACCTCTCGGAGGCACGAGACTGCCCGGCACTCAGGACACTGGCCTTCCTGTCTGCTTGGCAGACGGGCCAGCCCCCACCAAGGGCGCCTGAATGAGTCTCATTCAGCCCTGTCCTGGCCGCATCTGCCATAGCTTCTCGCTCCGGTTCTGCCTCACGTTGGACACAAAAGCCTTCAGTGACATGGGTGGCAGTCGGGGCTTCCCAGTGGCCTGTGGGGGTGTGAGTCACCCATTCGTCTGGACACCGTGGCCAAGGCAGGGGGCGGTGCTCACTGGCCGGCCAGCACACCGCTCTGGGTCCGGGCTGGGGTGCCAGTCACCCCCACCAGGGCCCTGGCCCCGCTCTCTCTGCTGCCCCCGGAGGCGCCTGGGCGGCAAGCACCGAACCCCACGCCGAGATGCTGTGTCTACCCATCTCAGACTCAGCCTGCGTCTGACAGCTGACATTGGGTTTGCCTGGCAGGTGCTGGGTGTAGAAGACAGCAGGGACCTGGCGGTGGTGGCCGAGGGACAGCCAGCATTGTCAGTACTGGGGCCGATGGGGCCAGAGCCCCGGTGGGGGACGGAGCGGGACCTGCACGTGGGTGGAGCGGTGGAGCTGCCTGCCTCAGGGGACACCTCCGTCCTGCTGCCTTCTCTGGCTCATGCGCCCCATGTGGGCCACCAGCCAGGGTCCAGCTGTTCTGGCCCATTCCTGGGGCAGTTGCCACTACTGTCTGCTCCCAAGGAAGGTGACAGAGCCGAGCACCCAGGTGCCAGCCACCTCTGCCTGGGCTCGTGGACCCTGGGGTGCCACTCACTTTGGCTACAGTGGAGGGGCTGGCCTGAGGCCCCGGAACGAGCCAGGGCTGCAGCGAGGGCCTGGCGAGAGGCTAGGAGGGGCAGAGACAGAGGGGCACAGGGAGGCTGTGCTCTGCTCAGCGGCTGTTCAGCGGCCCGTGGGCTCCCTGCAGCCAAGTGCGGCACCTGCACAGGCCCCAGACTGACGCACGGCACCACCCCAGGGGCCTCAGGGGAGCTGGGCGGCCCAGGGTCCAGTTTTCCTGCCATCAGTTTCTCGGCTGGGGCCCGGGGCACGTGCGGACCCGAGTGCGTGGGGCTGGGGGTGCTGGGTGCAGCAGAGCCCAGGTAGGGGCGACAGGTGACGTGGGAAGGGAAATGACCAGGCAGACACGGCTTCCAGTGGCTCACAGCTATGCCTCCCAGGGACCGGCTGTGCCGTCCCTCAGCCCTGCCGGCAGCCGCCGTGACCGGAGACCGGCTGAGAGGCTGGCGGAGGGTGGGGTGGGTGGACACCTGTGGCCTGGGTGCTGGTCTGCTGCCACGGGGAGCTGTGCCCGCAGTCTCGTGTGAGCTGCCCCTGCCCCTGGGAGGCCCGGTGGGGGACAGGAGCTTCTGGTGGCCAGTCACCAAGTCCTCCGGGGGGCATCCGTCTCATTGCTGGTCCCACTGGCTGGTGCAGCCATTGGTGGGGACTCGTCTGTCTTGGTGTGTCCCCTCCCCTTCCTGGAGGGGCAGGGCCACCCGGCCTTCTCTCGGGGCCTGTCCCTTGCTGCTGGGCCGAGGGAAAGCAGCCCGCTGGCCTCCTGTGCACTTTTGAGGGAGACCTGGGCACAAGCTGAGGGGAGGGGACCAGTGACCACGGCCTCGCTGCCCCGTCACCAGCGCACCTCACAGGTCTCCGCCTGCTGCCGGCGGCTCCGCGAGCCCCGCTGCGTGGTCAGCAGAGGGACGGGGCCTCCCTGAGCCAGACTGGACGTGCTTGGAGGGGTGCCAGGAAATGAACCTGCGGGTCCGGTGCCCCCATGGAGCCAAAGAGAAACTGAGGCTCAGGGCAGAGCGGGTCAGCTCTCACAGCTGGAACCCTCCAGGGCTGGGACCCAGCTCTGCCAGGAACACGGGGCTCTCTGAGGTCAGGGCTTCCTTCTGCTTCCCTCACCCCCGGTGGCCTGTGTGTGGCCCGGCCACCTCCTTGCTTAATCAGGACTGAGGCCGAACAACCTCATAGTCCTGAGGCACCCCACGTGGAAGCGAACGCGGCGGGGGTGGGGGTTGGGGGTGGGAAGGGAAATGACTGGGCAGAAACACAGCAGCTCACAGCCAGGCCTCCCAGGGACCGGCCACCCCCGCCCCTCGACACCCGCAGCCCTGTCAGCAGATCTCAGGTCCTCGTCCCCCAGACCCTCCCGGGGCTCCTCCACTGACCGGAAGTGACGTTCAAGTGCACAGGGTCGCTGAGGCTGGTCTGGCCCGTCTGGCACCTGTAGTCCCCACTGTCGTTGATGTTGGCCCTAAATCCGAAGCGAGGCTGGACCTGGGTCGGGATGGGGGTCCCATCACGAGACCACTGGGTGGGGCCGTCCCCAGGGCCGTGGGGCCCCTGGCAGTGCAGAGTCACGTTGTCCCCCCGGAGCACGTTGTACCAGGGGGGCTCCAGGCGCACCTCGGCCTTCGGGAGACCTTCTGGGGGGCGGAGAGAGGAGCCTGAGACAACAGGACCCAAGCAGCCTCGGATTGCAGACCGGGAGCCCCTGGGGTCCTGCTGGGGACACCAAGAGGAGAAGCAGCCCCGAACTGGGTGCGGCTGCCACCCCCCTCCATGGGGCCTGGGCCTCGCAGGGGCCGGCTGCTCCTTGGGCTGGGCAGGAGCAGGGAGAGAGCAGCAGGGGCGCGGCACCTCCAGAGAAGGGAACCCCAACCAGCGGGCCCTCGCCCGCCCTCCCTCGCTCTCACAGGCACCCCCCTGTGGGGACTCACTCTCCTCCCCTGTAACCTGAACCCGGGGGGCAAACCCTCCCCAGAGCTGGGTGACGGAGAAAGGTGCAGGTGGCAGACGCAGAGCTGGGTGCCTGCTTTCTGTTCCGACCCAAGTGCCCCTCTGTCTGTCACCTGTCCCCGCCCCCAGGCATAGAAGGGTGGAGAGAGTGCAAGGAAGGCGGGGGCCAGTGCGGGGAGCCCTGGGCTCAGGCCCTGGGAGAGCCCCCCTCACACACACACCCCCACCCCCACCCCGCGGTCTGGGAGCGGTGACTTGCACTCCTGGAAGGCCGCGCCTGCACAGCTGCCCTGCCCCGGACCCAGCGCCCGCAAAGCAGAGGCCTGACCTGCTCTGGGCCAACACTATGACTCCTCTCACGGCGGGACTGAGCGCCTCCGCAGGGAGGAAGGCGGCCGAGAGGGAGGGAGGGGGCGCCTGGGGGACAGCGCCTGCTGCTTGTCCCCAGCACAGAACCAGAAGCCAAAGCTCCTGGCAGCTGGGAGCAGGGGGCAGAGGAGGGGAGGAGGGCGGGAGCAGCTGCCTTCCCCGTCCCCAGCTGGGCTCAGGGGCTCGCAGACGTGCAGGCAGGTGCTGGGAGCAGAGCGGGAGGGCAGCTGGGGGCCCGGGGGCTGGACTCACCGTGTGGACTGGCGGTCCCAGCTGCGGAGGCCGCGGGAGCTGCAGGGGAGAAAGCGGTGTCAGCGGTTGGCGCTGGGAACCACCACCTCCTTGCAGGTCCCCGGGGGCCCCGCCCCCTCCGTGCCCAGTGGACCCCAGAGTTGGGCCAGGCATCACCGAGACTGGCAGGTGGCAGGCAGACGGGCGACTCAGCAGACTCGTGGTCACTGCCTGCCCGGGGACGCTGAGCTGCCATGTGGCACATCTCCCTCGTGCACGTGCCCTGCTGCTCTTGGGAGGGACACTCGTGTCTTCTCGCCCCCGGACGCTCCTGTCCTCGCCTGTCCCCTCGGACTCTGCCATCTGCCCCGACCAAGTCCTCAGCCCGCCGGCCTCTCCACCCTGTCCCTTCCTGGCTCTGCTCCCTGCGGGGGCGTCTCCACCTCACTAGGGGCTGGTCCCCTTCGCCCTCGCCGGGGTCCCTCTCTGCTGCCCCCTTCCCCCCGCCCCCGTCTGCCCGCGGTCCTGGGAGTGGTGGTCTGCGCTCCTGGAGCACAGCTGCCCCCTCAGCCGCCCCCAGCGGCGGCAGCGTGTCCCGGCACCTCCTACACACGGAACCTCTCCCCGGACCCCACGTGGAGCTCCACCCTCGTGTGCCCCCTCCCCTTGCAGCCAGGGGGCTCCATTTTTTCTGCACAAGCCACCCCCGTCTCCTCTGGTCACTGTGTCATTCTCTGCCCTCCCCGTCCACTAAAACTAAAGTCGTCAGAGGGACACGTGGCGTTTCTCTCCCGGTCTCCCTGTTCCGTGTGTCACCACC
>PVKM010022215.1:0-22007 GCA_004027735.1 Carollia perspicillata
GAGAGAGAGAGAGAGAGAGAGAGAGAGAAACATTGATTTGTTCCATTTATTTATGCATTCATTGGTTGACTCTTGTATGTACTCTGACCAGGGATCGAACCCACAACCTTGGTGTATCAGGATGACACTCTAACCAACTGAGCTACCCTGCCAGAGCTCAACCTTTTATCTTTTTAATTCAATAACTGAAAATGGAATTTATTGGATATTTCTCTTACAATGCAACAAACTTTTTCATACGAGGTCTGTCCAGAAGGTATCCAGCCATGTAATATGAAAATAGAGACATTTATTGAAGATATGAGATGCAAGAAACATTGTACATAAGAAAATGCCACCAAAGCCCCCTTCAAAGTAGGCACCTTGGGACCTCTCACACAGTTCTCCCAATTGCTATCAGCTACCCCGTCGTGTTTTCCTGAATCTCATTGATGGTCTGAAATCTTTTTGCTTTCAAAGGTTATTTTAGTTTTGGGAAAAGCCAGAAGTTGTGGGCACCAAATTAGGGGGGCTGAGTCACCTGGGTGATTTGATGTTTCTCCAAAAAACTTTGCATGAGATGTGATGCATGAGCAGGCGGATTATCATGATGAAGCTGCCAGTCGCCAGCTGCCTATAGCTGCAGCCTTCTGAATCATCTGAATAGTTTCCGTGGAGGAATATTCAAGCTTCATGAAATGAAGCTATATCCTTTGTCCAAGCTTCATGAAATTTGATGTAGATTCGTTGATTTACTCCAGGGGTGTCAAACTCATTTTCACCAGGAGCCACATCGGCCTTGTGGTTGCCTTCAAAGGGTCAAATGTAATTTTAGAACTATACGAATGTAATTACTCCTTAACTAGGGGAAAGGAACTTGGCACTGCCTCTGGGTAGAAACAAGGTGCCAGGCTGGATAAAACAAGGTGGAGGGCCAGATTTGGCCCACCGGCCTTGTGTTTGTCACCTGTGCTCTACTCCCTCAGTCATTTTGAATGCGGTGACCACACAGTACACATGCTCACTCAACAGCATCTGCTGCTCCCACTAACTAGTACAGTGAAGTTGTCATTGTTCACACATGCATATTCCAGCTCACTCTCCTTGGCTGCCAGGTCACATCAATATCGCAGAAACCATTCTCGTTATATTACCAATGGCTGGACTTTTTCTGGACAGACCACCATATATTTAAGATCCATTTGCATTTCTTTGGTGTGTGTGTGTGTGTGTGTGTGTGTGTGTGTGTGTGTGTGTGAATGATACCTGCTTATATCCTTTGTCCTTTTTTCTACTGAGTTCTTGGTCTTTCTCTTTCTTTTTTAAATGCAAAAGGATGATGGTAAGCTGCAAGCAGCCTCCATAGGGCTTCTTCTTTATATTCTTTGTTATAGAACTTCTTTCCAGCTAGTTTTTGAATGGTTCTTCAGGTTGAGTGTTATATGATTTAGTTGTAACTTTGATGTGATCATGGAAGGAGGTGAATACAGCATTTACCCAGTCTGCCATCTTGACCCAGTGCAGTCTTTTTCTTTTTTTGTTAGAAGAGCTCTTTATGTGTTAAGAATCTTTCCTGTCTTAATGACTTTATTTATCTTATTTATTCTACCTGAAACCCCATCCTTCTTCTTGCTGCCTCCTGAAACAGCATTCATTGTTTCCAGCCCAGGTCAAACCCCCATTGCCCAGAGGGCCAGTGCCTGACCATACCGACGGCCACTCAACTCCTCTTGATTCTTTTCTTGTGCTGTTCTATGCTTTATGATTGCTGGTCACTCTTGGCTCCCTGGCTGGGATGTTGAGCTTTTTTATGACAGAAATCTAAAGAAAGAGATTCAAGTATAAGACTCAGTGAGTAATATGCACAAAACTAGTAACCAAAAACTGATTGATGCCTTCAACTTTGTCTCCACATTGTCTATGTTGGTTACAAATACATGTCACCATCTACCTCAAAAAGCCTTGTCTTTGTAATTTCCACCTATTTCTATAATTATTATATGATATTAGATCATGTTAATGAGTAATCTCTCATATAATAACTCCTTTTTTTGGTTAGTTTCTCTTTGGCATGGTTTAATTTGGGAAATTTGTCTCCAAATCTGCAACATTTTAAATTTTATTTTTATTTGAAATTAATTTAAGATTTTATCAGAGAATATGTGTCCATTTTGAAAAAAGAGTCAGGTGAAACTGAAGGTTTCCTAATGAATCAGGGCAATCACACTTCCCCCACCTTCCCTAGCAGATACTTTCTTTCAGTCCTTTTCTCTCTTTCTCCTGATTTATAACTCCATCTTCTTTCTCTCTAAATAATTTTACTGATTATGATATTACAGTTGTCCCAACTTTTTCCCTTTTGCTCCCCTTTACTGAGTGCCCCCCACTCCCTCAAGCAATTCTTCTACCCCTGTTCATTTCCATGGGTCATGTGTATAAGTTCTTCGGCTACTCCATTCCCTATACTGTTCTTAACATCCCCATGGCTATTCTGTAACTACCTATTTGTACTTCTTAATCCCTGTACCTTTTCCCATTCTCCCCCCTTCCCCCTCCCAACTGATAGCCCTCCAAATTATCTTCATATCTATGATTCTGTTTCTCTTCTGCTTGTTTGCTTAGTTTACTTTTTATATTCAATTGTTGATAGTTCTGAATTTATTGCCATTTTAATGTTTATAGTTTTGATTCTCTTTTTCTTAAATAAGTCTCTTTAATATTTCATAAAATAATGGTTTTGTCATGATGAACTCCTTTAGTTTCACCCTGTCTGGGAAGCTCTTTATCTGCCCTTCAATTCTAAATGATAGCTTTGTTGGATACAGTAATCTTGGCTATAGGTCCCTGCTTTTCAGGACTTTGAATACTTCTCACCAGTTCCTTCTAGTGTGCAGTTTCTTTTGGGAAATTAGCTGACAGACAGTCTTATGCAAACTCCCCCGTAGAAAACTAACTTCTTTTCTTTTGCTGCTTTTAAGATTCTCTCTTTATCTTTAATCTTTGGCATTTTAATTATGATGTGTCTTAGAGTGGGCCTCTTGTTTGGGACTCTGTGCTTCCTGGACTTGCATGTCTATTTCCTTCACCAAGTTAGGAAAGTTTTCTTTCACTACCTTTTTTCAAATAGATTTCCAATTTCTTGCTCTTTCTCTTCTCTTTCAGGTACCACTACGATTCGAATGTTGGACCTCTTGAAGTTGTTCCAGAGTCTGCTTTACTATCCTCATTTTCTTAGATTCTTTTTTCTTCTTGTTGTTCTGATTGGTTGTTTTCTTCCTTATGTTCCTAATCATTGATTTGATTCTTGCTTCATTTACTCCACTTTTGTTTCCCTGTAAGTTGTTCTTTATTTCAATTAGTGTATCCTTTGTTTCTGACTGGATCTTTTTTATGCTGTTGAGGTCCTCACTAAGTTCCCCAAGCACCCTTATAACTAGCGTTTTGAATTCTGCACCTGATAGATTGCTTATTTCCATTTTTTTTAGCTCTTTTTCTGGAGTTTTGGTCTGTTCTTTTATTTGGGCCACATTTCTTTATCTCCTCATTTTGGCAGCTTCCCTGTGTTTGTTTCTATATATTAAGTAGAGCTGCTTTGACTCTGTGTCTTGGGAGTGTGGCTCAATGTAGCAGGTGTCCTGTAGGGTCCAGTGACACAGCCTCCCCTATCATCCAAGCTGGGTACTCGAGGTGCCCCTTCTTGTGGGCTGAGTACTCCCTCTTCTTGTAGTTGAAACTTGGTTGCTGTTGGCAGATCAATGGGATGGATTACCCAGGCCAGTCAGCTGCAAGGACTGGCTGTGACCACTGACCACCAACCTCTACCCTCCATAGAGGATCACTGTGCAGAGGCATGGTGATGGCACTCCAATGTGGCCTGTAGCTGTCCACTGGGTGCATGGGCTCTGGGGTTTCCTGGGTGATGCAGGCCAAGGTCAGCCCCACCTGTGTTTTGCCCAGGGCCACCCTTCCTCAGCTATAAAGCAATCTAAGATGGCTGCTACTAGTGCTGGGCTTGGAGATTCCCAGATGAAGCCAAGCTATGAATCTAGGCTGGCTGCTGCTAGTGCCGGGCCTGGGACTCATTGAGACCAGCTTTCGCTTGTTTGAGAGGATTTAGGAAGTTGTGAAGCAGGATCCAAGACCAGCCATTCATATGGAAAAGCAGCTTGGGTGGTCCTGTAAGTTGGGTTGGGTCTCTGGGTATCTCCAAGGTGGGACAAACAGTGGTAGTCAGCCTGATGGAATCTGAGATATGGCACCAGTTTATGGGCTCTGTGAGGTGACAGCTTAGAAAAGGGACAATGGCATCTGCTAGCCTTGATGCCAGACACTTCAGTTTTTCCCAGTATATCACTGGTACCTTTCAAGTTGCAGCATCTTGGTGCTGGAGCTCAGAGGGAGTGAGTCTGAGTAGGTGATACTGTGTGTGGGTTCTTTAAGAGGAACTGCTTGGGGCTCCAGAAGTTTCTTCCAGCAACTCAATCCCTACTGGTTTTTGCTGCCAGAAGTTATGGTGACTTATCTTCCTGGCGCTGGAACCCTTGGCTGGGGGGTCTGGTGTGGGGCTGGGACTCCTTGCTCCCAAGATATCCCTCCTGAATTTTTATCCACCACATGTGGGTGTGGGACCAGCCTGTTCTGTGTCTGTGCACCTCCTACCAGTCTGGATGGATGTAGTTGTCAGACTTCCATTCAACTCGATTTCTGACGTTCACTTCTGAGCATCAGGTGGTTGTTCTATATTTTAGTTGTAATTTCGATGTAGTTGAGCGAAGAGGCAAGCCATGTCTGCCTATGCCATCATCCTGACCGGAAGTCTGTTCTTTCTTGCCTTCTTAATGAGTGTGAAGTAGGCAAGCCAAGGGTAGATTCAGAGGCTTGTCAATGTCATCAGAACCCAGTCCTTTTCCTTTTCTTCTACTCTGCTATCCTGTGTCCTGTTTTCATATTTAGTTTTGCTCCTAAAAGTCACAAGATGGTTTACATGGCTTCAGGAGTCACATTTTCATACCACATCATTCAAGAAGAAGAATCTTATTCTTCCTTCACGCTCTTCTCTTTTGTTTTGATTGGAAAGAGGGATGGGCAATTCCTTTCCCAAAGCTCCAAGTGGACTTCCCTTTATATTTCTTAAACCAGAGATAGGTCACATGAGACCCCAGATGCAAGGACGGCTGGGAAAGCAAGTGTGGGGCATTTTCACTCTCTGTAATAGAAAAAGAGGTTGGAAATGTGTAGCCAACCAGTGGCATATGCCTGTTAGGGTATTTTTTTTCTGTCACTGACAGAAGACTCAACTTGAAATGGCTTAAACAATAATGGGCCCTGGCTGGTGTAGCTCAGTGGATTGAGCGTGGGCCTGTGAATCAAAGGATCGCGATTCGATTCCCAGTCATGGTAAATGCCTGGGTTGCAGGCCAGTTCCCAGCAGGGGACGCATGAGAGGCAACCATACATTGATATTTCTCTCCTTCTCTCCTTCCCTTCCCCTCTAAAGATAAATAAAACAATCTTTTAAAAATGAGAACTTTCTTAGAAACTTCACAGCAGATTATTCTCAGGTCTCATTGTTCAGTATTGTATCACCTGTTCACTTAAAAAAAAATAAAAATATTTTATTTGTTTATTTTTAGAGAAAGGGGAAGGGAGGGAGAAAGAGAGGGAGAGAAACATGAATGTGTGGTTGCCTCTCTCACACCCTCTACTGGGGACCTTGCCCACAACCCAGGCACATGTCCTAGATTGGGAATTGAATGAGAGACTTCAGTTTGCAGACCAGCACTCAATCCACTGAGCCACACCAGCCAGCATATGCATCACCTGTTTATTTATAAACCATTCACCATCATAGAGAATAAATTACCATCATTGACTTATCAGGATTCTCCCTCTTGGGGACAGAGAGGAGTCCCAACACTTCCTGATGTAAATAAAAATCACCTATAGTTAAATGAAATGAAATTGAAGTTCTGTTAACAAGGAAGGAAGGGGGATGACTACTAAGTAGGCAGCAAATAATGTCTGCCACACTTCTTTTTCCCAGAGTTTGTAATTGCCTTGATTTTTTAATTCACTTTTTAAATTTCATGAATATTGATTAAGGTTTTACAAAATCTGAGGAACTATTCTAGGTATTGGGTATTTCTCTTAAGCATGAAAAATTTAGCCCTTCACTGTATGGACTTTACAACAAGATCACACAGGCTGGGAACATTGATTGGTGGGTAATTCCCTAAATTGTCACTAGCAGTTGTCTCCTGCAATTTTCATGTGGGTTTACATGTACTTTTTTGAATAACTCAACTTGCTCAGCAATTATTTATTTTTCTTTAAAACTTCAAGCACTTCTTGGCCTTTCTAAGAGTAATTTGTTTGAATTCTCAGGAGAGGTTTCACAGTTTCAATTGTCAATTACTGGGTAATCAACAAAACAAACTCACTTTCCTAGAAGCAAAAGGATGAATACTCTTGTTTTTTCATGATGAACACCTTTAGATATATTCCACCATTCCTGATTTGGAGATGTTTCTTTTCACCACTGTTGTAATTGAGAAATAATAGAGAGAGGAGTTCACACTATGATATAGAAAAGATTCCATGCTTTTAAAAAGATTCCATACTTTTTTTCAGGCTATCCTATTTAAGGCTCTTTATTTCCCCTTGCTGGAATTAGAATAATGAACAGATGCTCTCCAGATTTGCCTATACAGCAATTGTCTCTTGCAATTTCCTCTCCAGAAGCTAAAACATGTCAGAAGTTCTTCTTTCTTCTAAACTCTGCTACAGCTTTGTAAGTTTTGCTTCTCCAAAGTCAGTATTTATATAGGGTGGGGCAAAAGTATATTTACATTTGTGAGTACATGAAACACAGAGTTTACTCTTTTATTATTATTTTCCATACAAACAACTGTAAACCTACTTTTGTCACACCTGTATTTTGAGTAGATGTGCCAGTAGTCTTAGCAGCATGTCCCTTATGGCTCATAATAATAAAAACATTTATTTAATCAGTCAGTTAACTTCCACAGTGGAATGTAAAGTCCAAGAACTCTCACATTAACTATAGTGTTTTCATGAAATATTTTAGTAATGATAGGAACAATCTTTTGTTTGAATTTAGATAAATCTATCAAAGAGATGAAGTTTCAACCAATACTATCGGTTAAGTGTTTCAAGGCTTTGGAACAAAGCTTTCCCACAATTGTTGTACTTTTTCTTGGTGCTGATGAAAATGTAGATTTTAACTATGTGAAAATTCATGTTGTCCTGACTGGGTAGCTCAGCTGGTTGGAGTGTTGTCCTGATAAGCCAAAGTTGTGGGTTCTGTCCATGGTCAGGGCACATACAAGAAGCAACCAATGAATCTGTAAATAAGTGGAACAATAAATCAATGTTTCTCTCTCACTCTCCCTTCCTTTCTTTCTCTGAAATTGATACATATTTTTTTTGAAAAAGAAAATTTATCTTTAATATAATCTGAAGTCATGGCCATGTTAGGTAAAGAGATGATCCATTCTGTCCAAAAGAGAACTTTGTTTGATTATAAAATTATCTTTCATTTCTATAGAGTAATTTCATGAAAATTTTCTTCACAGACATAATAGAAGCTGCAGAACTGGTAGGGGACTAATGGTTCTTTGGTCATGTTTATGAAGTCAGACTTCCCATTGTAAAAACATTTATGCCACTTTTTCATGGAGAACAAAGGGTATAAGGTCAACTTTGTAAAACTACTTGTTCTTCTCATTTGTACTCATATTGATACTAAAAGTAAAACTTTTATTTAAATGTTTCATCAAACTGTTCAAACACTCTGGAACCGTTGACAAAGTTAGCCCAACTGATTCAGGCACACCTCACCGTGGAAGCCATGGAACATTCCACAAGTGTCCAAGCCTTCAGATGGTAAGGGGTGGCCCAATGCTTCCCAGACTCCCATTGGACTTTGCCCCTCTGCACTCCTCTTGATGCCGGGTTTTCTCTCTCAGGTCCAGTCCTGCTCTTACCCTTTGAGATCTCCAAATGATCTTGGCTACCTGAGGCCTGGTACTTACCATGCTTGGCCTTGCCCTCAACTCTCTCTGCTCCACCTGTGTGTTATAAATGTCCTGCTCCGGCCTGGCCCCAGGAAGGGACCCCTCCCCCCAGCACTGGACTGCCTGGGTACTTCTCTCCAGGGCAGAGACATGTCCTATGTTACAGGAACAGGAATGAGGTAGCTGTCGGGCTCCAAGGCCTGCCCTTGAGGGTGTGCACCATCACCCCTTGCACACAAATGCCCTTATTGAAGAGAAGCTTGACATCCACCCCTGGCCACTGAGCATTGTACAGAGACATCTGTTGGACTTCCTGATGGACCTGCTGCATGCATCCTGGTCTCACAACAGGATCTGACACACCTCTGTACCTGCCTCTGACAGACCTCCATCTGTCCTGTTTATCAAAGAGTCTTCCTACCTCCGCAGGCCACCCTGTATGTGATTTGCATTGCAGGCTGCAGGTTTACATAATGATAGCCTTCACTGAGTGCTTTCTGTGTGCCAGGTACTGCACTAAGTATGCCACACAGATTATCACTTTAAGCCTAGTTACAACTCAGGGGGGATAGATACTATGTCCAGCCCATTTCACACATGAGGCAACTGAAGCTTCCAGAGTTTCTGTCACTGGGCAAAAGTCACCACAGCTTTCTAGTTCCTGTTGCACAGCCAGACTGAATAAATGACTCGTGGCCCCACTATAACTCATCATCCAGGCAGTAGGTAACCTGTAAATTTGCTGTCCTCTGTTGGGAATATACTGTTCCTTGGTCACTAGAGTTTTCATCCCTACTGCCTCTGTGCCTCACCATAATATCAAGTGCCTGTTAATATCTAGTAACATTTCTTCTTGTGCCAATAAGACTCAGCCTCTGTCAGATTTGGGGAAAGAAAATAGGATATCGCACAATGTGGAGGAAAGAGGGATAGATGGCATGGGTCAACAGACATTGGACTCCACAGGAGACAATCAGAGAAAACAGCCCAAGATTCCCTCTCCTACATCCCACTGCTTCAGCTATCCCTGATGAAAATGTGAAGTCCACTTTCTTGGCCCCTGCAAGGTCACAGGCTTCCTTAGCCCCATGGAATTCCACCATCACTGATCCCTGTCCAGGCACCCGACAGCATCTTCTAGTACTCCCTGCCTTGTCTGGCTCATCAAGAACTTGCCCCAGGCCTTGGCCAGGTGGATAGATTGGTTGGAGTATGGTCCTGGTGTGCTGGGTTTGCAGGTTCCACCCTCCAGTCAGCAGGAATCAATCAGTGAGTGCATCAATGGCTGGAACAGCAAATCGATGTTCATCTCTCTCTCATCAATGAATTTTTAAAAATTGTTATGAAAAAAGGCCTGCTCCATTCTTTCCTATATTAGTTTCCTATCTCTGCTGTAACAGATTACCACAATTTAGTGACTTAAAACACCACTGTATCATCTTACAGTTTGGAAGGTTAGAGATGTAGACATCAGGATGTTTGCTGTATTCTTTCAGGAGGCTCTAGGTTAGAATGCATTTCCTTGCCTTTTCCATCTACAGGCTGCCTGCATTCTTTGGCTCCTGGCCCCTCCTTCTATCTTCAAAGCCTTCAACATAGTATCTTCTGATTTCTGTCTCTGTCTCTCTCTTTTTCCTAGCTTCCCCTCTCTCTCTCCCTGACCTCGGCTTCCATCACATCACCTTATCTAATTCTCACCCTCCTGGCTTCCTCTTAGGACTGTTATGATCACATGGGGCCAGATGGATAATCCACAGATATCCCCACCATGATATCCTTAACTTAATCGCATCTGCAAAGTCTCTTTTGCCACATAAGGTAACACATTCATTGGTTCCAGGGATTACCATATCTCCAACCCCAAAGACCCTACCGCTAGAGATGGAAAGCAGGAGAATACCGGCAGGAGATCCTGGGTTGAGGCAGGGACCCTGGCTAGCTTTAATTAATACGGACTGTGGGAAGAGGAGATGGACCAAAGGAAACCTGATTTCCTTCTCAGAAAAAGGTAAAGATCTTTCCTCAGACAAATTTGGAGCATTCCCAACTCTGCTTTTCCTTGCCTAGCTGCCCAGGTGAGAGACGACAGAGGGATGGGCGCTGCCCTTAAAATCATGGCATCTTACCCCCCTGCACCAAGAATAAATGGCCAGGAAGGAAAGCCATCACTTCCACACATATGCCCACTTCTGTCCTGTCCATCTCCTGTTCCCCAGCTTTGCCCCTGGTTTTATCTCTACTTATAATCTGGAGACTTGCCTGATGATCTTATTTTCCCATCCTTAACACCACAGGTTGTTCAAGCAGGCATACCCTTGGCTCTTCCTATTTCAATAGAAATCTGTATACCGTCTTTGGTCTTCTGGATATCAACCACTGTACCTCAAGGAGGTGGATATTGCTCAGGAAAAAGGGTCTGGAAATATTCACTTGTGTTCTTCTCTTATTCTCCCCAGCCTCTTGCCCGAGGCATTCTGATCAGAATGTGCTGCACACACAATCTTGTCTCAAAAGAATATGGGTCACTGTGAACTCGACTTTATGAATAATTGTGAGGTGGTGTTTTGGGTTTTTTTCAGTCCTGATATCTCAAAAAGGCTTAATGTTTTAGCTCATTTAGATATAATTCATAAAGGTCCTAAAATTTAAGGAAAAATGATGATTTGTAATGACAAGCAAATAGACTATTTAAAGTTATGGCTGCCCCAGAATAACCAGAACATATGATCAACATGTGGAAAACATCTGCATGGATGGTGTGACCACAACAGATACCAGAGAAGTGAGGGTTTTTCAGTCCTAAGAACACCAAACCAAAGTCCTCATAATTATATAGCAAGTTGATATTCCAAGGGATTTTTAAAAAAATTCTTTTCACTGTAAAATAAAATAAACACAGCAAAACAAGTACATGACTTAATGAATTATTCTAAGCCGAACATCCTTGTAACCACCACTCAGGTCAAGAAATAGAGCTTTGCCAGCTAGCCTAGAAACCCCTCATGTTTCCTATCCAAATCACAGCCCCTTCTATCCCTGAGAAGTAACCATGACGCAAACTTTTATGCTAACCACAACAAATAGTTTTGTCAACCAATTGTGCACCCCTAGATTCTATAATTTAGCTTGTCCTTTAAAATTTTTTATTTAGTTCTGACTGGTGTGGCTCAGTTGGTTGGGCATCATCCACAAAGCCTGGTTCAATTCCTGGTTGGAGCACATGCCTGGGTTGCAGGTTCGATCCCCGGTTGGGGCACAACCAATCAATGTTTCTATCTTCCACTGATGTTTCTCTCCCTCTCTTTCTCATTCCTTTCCATTCTCTCTAAAAATAAATAAAAATATTTTTTAAAAATAAAAACTTTTATTTAAATGTCTTCTAAATCACTTTTAACCTATTTTCCCCCTTCCATCCCCTTCTTTTTCTTACAATTTATCTGTTGAAGGACCTGAGCCATCTTGTCCTGTAGGGTTTCCCACAGTTTGGATGTTCCCCATTCACACTCATGGCGTTGTCTTCTATACTCCTCTGTCCTCCATCAGAGGAGATTTGTGCTGTGAAAAGGAGGAATGGTGAATGTGACTATCTCACCAGCTCATCCATGGTGTTTTCCAAGAAATCCTGTGAATGGGGCTGGTGATGTGGAGTCCTCCATAGCTGTGGTGGTGCCTGCTTCCTCAGCCTGGTCAACTGGGCTCCCAGGAAGCCCAGCTTCCCTCATGTAACTCCCTCCATCCCAGGGCCAGGGGACTTTGAACACTGCCGTAGTCTCCTGGCTTCAGTCCAAGTTCTGACTGGCTTCAGTGAGGTGGTGGAGAAAGCAGCCAGTTCCCCCTCACAAAAAATGCTATAGAGCCTGTCTGGAATGGACGCTGTCTTCCTGCTAGAAATAGCATTGCAGAAGATAAGATGATCTCTGCCCGTTGGTAATGCCCCTGGCAAGTTGCTTCAAAAGTAAGCCTGATCCTGGCCGGGTGACTCAATTGGTTGGAGTGTTGTCCAGTACACTAAAAGGCTGCAGCTGTGATCCTGGCTCCAGGTACATACATAAGTTGTGGGTTCAATCCCTGGTTGGGGCACATATGGGAGAAGGCAACCAATTGATGTTTCTCTGCCATATCGATGTCTGTCTGTCTCTTTCTGTTTCTCCCTCTACCTCTCTTTCTAAAATCAATAAACGTATCCTCGGGTGAGGATTTAAAAAAATGAAATAGGCTTTAAAAAGATGTCCTATGAAGCACAGGCAATTGCCTAAAAGCGTTCTTTGTGAAAGCCTCTTACTGCCCTGTCCTGGCTTGGCCTACAAACATGGGCTGAGCTGTTATAGGTGGCAAAGGAAGCTACTAATCCTTGTGCCAGATACCACAAGAACATGCAGAACCTACATGGTAGATATTTCATAGGTACCTCCATGTGGGATCCAGCGGTCAGTACCTGCAGAGCCCTGAGCTATGCCATTCTAGAGACAGCCACCCACATGACTAACACAATTCAGGCCCCAGGGAAATACTTAGGTCCAGTGTTTAGCCTCTGTTGTGAAAACCAAAGGCAACTATTTATGGATGCCATGAAGGTTTGTGGGCTGTTCCTCCTCTGATCTTGGAGTTGGCCACTGCTTCTGAGGGCAGGCAAGATTTGAGCTGCAGAAGGTTTAAGTGAAAGAAAAGACAAAATAACTTGTCAAAACCTTCCTTCCAGATAGCACGAATGTAAGAGACTTACACGGAACCAAGTATCACTTCCCACAGATGTCAGGTGTCTGTATTCTTGCTTCTCTGTGTTCCAAATTGTGGTTCCAGAGGTATCACATGGTGGCTAAGGAACACTATGAGACAGTAAACAAATCATATTACTGTGACATTATACGTATGTATGATATCTATACACACACATACTCAGAATATACATAAACAGGATATTGGTTCTCCATAATGGAACTTGGATGGACATTGACTACTAACTGTAAAAAGTTATATATAGTTATAAAAACATTTAACAAGATTTAATTAAAATTTCAAATTAATAGTATCTCCGAATGACTTGAATCACGTGCACTTTAAATTCTGATGTTATACAGTTAAAATAATTAGACATGATACGGGACCCTGCAAATGTGGAGGCTGGGCCAGACCTTGTCCTTGGGCTCCATGCTGTAAGGCAGCTCAGAGCAATGTCCCAGCAAGCCCTTGCTAATTGCAAACTGTTTGCTTTAAAGCTCAAAGCCAGAGCCATCCTCCTTTGAGAATGCTTCTGTTTCTGCCTTTTTTCTTTATTGCTTCTATTTCAATTTTAATTATGAAGGTAGACTACTTGATTAATTACAGTCCTAAAAACCTTCAAATGTTTGTGGTAGCCCAGAGTAGTACAACATCAGGATTTCTTCTCTTCTTACTTTTCGGTGTCTTCAAAGTTCTCCCCTTTTCTAAATTTTCAAATTTTCTAAATTACTTTTTTATATGATAAAAAAGATAAAGAAAAAAAAACCAACAAACTTCTGTTCTTGAGCAGGATATAACTCTTCTTGATCAGGAATGTGATTCCTGTAAATTTCAATAGATTTTTAAAAAGATTTTATTTATTTTTAGAGAGAGGGGAAGGGAGGGAGAATGAGAGGGAGAGAAACATTGACTGGTTGCCTCTCATACACAGCCTGGCTGGGGACCAAACCCGGAACCCAGGCATGTGCCCTACCTGGGAATCAAACTGGCGACTTTTCGCTTTGCAGGTAGACACCCTACCAACTGAGCCACACCAGTCAGGGCTAAGCCCCCCAAAATTTTAAGAGGATCAGTTCAGTTGTTAAGTGACTATCGACTGAGCACCTACTATATGCCAGGCACTATTCTGGGAGCTGGGGATACAGCAGCAAAGTTTTCATTTTCTGAAACAAAACATCAAAAGCTCTCTCCTAAAAAATCCACACAGAACTGTAGGAAGAAGTCAAGTGGATGATGGTTGGGGAATGAGGAAAGGTAGAAATAGGAGGTAAGCCGAACCCTGAATTGATTTGGGATTCATTTATTTTTTCTCACACCTAAGTCTTGACCTATGAAATGATTTCAGTATTTTTATACAGAAACTTATGCAACAAACCCTATTTTTAAATGGATATGTAGTAATTATTACAATGAAATGGAGTATTTTTTTCAAGATGACTTTTTGTGACATACAAATACTTATGTTTAAAGATATATTTTAAAAATTCTCAGTGAGAATGATGAATAATTGCAATCAGCCTCATTCATGGAGTCATAGAGTGGAAGACCAGCAGGCACCTCTTTAGGTGAGAAGCCCTCTGTAGATTTTGCAATGGTCAGTGATTTCATCTTATTGCTCAAAAGAATAGCAGAGAAGGTTTTATAATCCCCATAGTGGGGGTGGAGTAAAGGTGTTATAAGACACACCCTGATGAAGTCGGAACTTTACAGCTGCTGAAAGGGGCAGGCAGGGTGGAGTCACTCAGATAACCGGAAGAACCAAGTTCAGTCCAGACCTCGTGCCCTTTCCTGGTCAGCTGCCAAACCCCTAACTTGGGTGTTCAAAGCTTGAACATTTTGACCCTAGCTGGTGTGGCTCAGTGGATTGAGTGAGCACTGACTGGCCTGCAAACTGAAGGGTTGCTGGTTTGATTCCTGGTCAGGACACAAGCCTGGGTGGCAGGCCAGGTCCCCAGTAGAGGGTGTGTGACAGGCAACCACACACTGATGTTTCTCTCCCCCTCTTTCTCCCTCCTTTCTCTCTGTCTAAAAATAAATAAATAAATAAATAAATAAAATCTTTAAAAAACTTGGGTATTTTGTAAATTAGCCCCAAATTGAAGAGAGGATGGAAAATGGTGTCCCCCAATCAGGCTGGGCTTAGGAACTATAGAAGGAAGAATTCCCCTGTCTCCTTACCTGGTGGTAGGAAAGAAACAGGGAAGGCCTCTGTAAAGGGCTCCTTGCTTCCTACCTGTAGGATTTGGGTGGGGTGTGGCTAAACCAGCACAATTATTTTCCTGGTTGATATTTCACTTTAGCTCTGATGGAAATTTCTACTAAAGGACTATTGTTTCCTCATGTTTGTAGAACTGGAGAAAAGCTTGCCAAATTTACCTTTGCCAAAGTTCTGGATGATTACTTGCTTCTTAAATTGGTTTTGATCTGATCAGCTTCTCACAGCTAGTATCATCCTTAGATCTGGGGTGCCTGTCCTGTGCCCCACATTTCAGAGAGCTCCACAGGTCACAAAAACACATTTATTAACACAAGGACACCGCCTGGCTGAGGATGAACATTGGCACAGCCTGGATGTGACCTTGAACTTCTACTCCCATTAATGATGAGATGTTTAGACATCCTGTGTCCTTCAAACTAAAGGTAACCATGGTCACAAGCTGTGGAAATTTGTGGGTTGTACTACTGAAGACACCACAGGTCAAGAGTGTTTCAGAGTGTGAGGAGGAGGCTTTGCAGGACTGCAGTGCTTGGTAAGAGAAAAGACATCATCATAGAATTTGTCAAAGTGTTTCTCTCAGAACGCATGAATATAAAGTACTGCTCATACGGTTCTGAAGGTACTTGTGAACTAAGTGATTTTTCACAACATAGCAGGTGAGGAACATCAGCAAAATATTGAAGAGTATTTGAAAACAAATAAATGTTATAAATAAACGTATAATAATATTTTAAAATTTATATTACTTTTGATTTGGTATATATGTTGGTCTTGATCAAATGTGTGAAATGTGACACTAGTTTTTTTATGTTGTTTTACTGTTCCAAAATATTTTATAAGAAATAATTATATTTTCAAAATTTTAAATTTAAAATGCCTTTATGTAAATAATTTAGATAAAAATTTGATGTCTGTTGATTATTTTTACCACTTAATTTAAAATGTTTATCCTGTGGTAAAATATACATAACAAAATTTACCACTTTAACTCTTTTTAACTATATAGTCAATGGTATTAAGTACACTTATATTGTGCAACCATCATCACTATCCATCTCCAGGACTCTTTTTACTTGCAAAACAGAAACTCTGTGCCCATCAAACACTAACTCCTCATTCCCCCTACCTCAGCCCTTGGTAACCACTTCCATTTAATTTTAATATGGGGGGGTGCAAAAAACAGAATTTATTTATAAAAAATTGTGTATTTATTCTTACATGTTTAAACTTCAAAGTTTACCTTTGAAGTCACCTTCAAAGTACTCTCCATTTGATGCAACACACCTATTGAGACTTTTTTCCACTGCTCAAAACAGCTTTTGAATTTGTCGATTTTGATGCGTGTTAGTTCTGCAATTTTTTCTTTCACCTCTTCCACATCAGCAAAATGTTTCCCTTTGAGGATTTTTTTCATCTCAAGGGAGGGAAACAAGCAAACAAAAAAGCTGCTCGTGGTGAGATCAGGTGAATAGGGAGGGTGGAGCAGGCGAGTCATACTTTTTTTTAGTCAAAAACTGTGGAACACTTAGCACAATGTGGGCAGGTGTGCTCGTAAATCACCTCATAATATGGGCAAATGTGTTGAGAGAGCTTTAAAAAAATTCACTGAAGCTGAATGCAGCCTCTCACAACAACGCCAGCTGGTACACTGATACAGATGGGAACCTAGTGGGGAAAGCCTGTACTACAAGGGGCCCACCCTCAGAAGATAATTCCAGGTTTTCTTTGGTCCCTCTTATACATAATTTTGAATATTTAGGAGAAAAATATTTTTGATCCCTGGCTGGTGTGGCTTGATCAAGTGAGTACTGGCCTGAGAACCAAAGGGTTGCCAGTTCAATTCCCAGTTGGGTCACATGCCTGGGTTGTATAGGCCAGGTCCCCAATAAGGGGTGTGTGACAGGCAACCACACACTGATGTTCTCTCCTTCTCTTTCTCACTCCCTTCCCCTGTCTCTAAAAATAAATTTAAAAATCGTTAAAAAATATTTTTGAAACATATGAAGATGTTCAAATATTTTGATTTTTACCACCTACTTCAATTTAAAAATTTGATGTAAATATATTAAAAATGTGTTCAAGTAACCAGAGGGGAAGTGGGAGGGGATAATGGTGGGGTGGAGTGAAGGGCTTTCAGGAACATCTAAAAAGGACACATGGATAAAACCAAGAGGGGGGTGGGATCAGGGGTTGGAGGTGGGGATGGCTGGGGTTGGGGAGAGTGAGGGAGGAAAAATGGAGACAACTGTCCTTGAACAACAATAAAAAAAGTTAGGAAAAAAAGACAGCATAAAAAAAAGAACATGTGTATAAAGGACACATGGACAAAGCCAAATGGGGTAGGTTCGAGGGTGGGAGGCGGGGATGTGTGGGGCAGGGGGAGGCATGGTGTGTGTGTGTGTGTGTGTGTGTGGGAAATGGAGACAGCTGTACTTGGACAACAATAAAAAAAGAAAAATATATATAAATGTGTCCAATTTTAATGCAATTACATCTTGTGAGATAATAGAAAAAATATTTATATATAGATCTCTTTCCCTAGTACCTGGCACAGAGCTTCCAAAATGCTTGTAAATTCCTAAGTGATAAGAGCACTGGGATTATCTCTTGTTCTAATATTTCTTTGACTTTGGTACTCTTGTCCTGGACAGTTTTGGGTGGCCAGATTCTGCAAATTAAAATACAAAAGCCAAGTTAAATTTGAATTTCAAATAAACAATGAATATATTTTTTTAGGTTGAGCACGTTCCATGAAATACTTGAAATATACTAAAAAAAAACTATGTGGTGTTTATCTGAAATGTAAAAAAAGTTTTTTTAAATACTCACCTGAGGACATATTTATTGATTTTAGAGAGAAGGGAAGGGAGGGAGAGAGAGAGAGGGAGAGAAAGATCAATTGATTGGCTCTTGTATGTGCCCCAACCTGGGACTAAACCCAAAACCCAGGCATTTGCCCTGACCAGGAATTGAGCCCCCAACCCTTTGGTTTACAGAACACTGGTCCAACCAACTGAGCCACACTGGACAGGGCTGAAATTTAAATTTAACAAGTCGCCATCCTCTGCTTTATCTGGCAACTCTACCTGAATTCCTCAAATGTAAGGAGGAGACTTCCTCACAACCACTTTAATCTGAATTTCTACTGTAATTCGACTTTGTGCAAACTGCAAGCGTTTTTTTTTTAGCTTTTCTTATTGTGAAGTAAAAATAAAAAACAAGAAAGAAACATGCTCAAAACTTACACTTGTGATTTAAGAAATGTTTATGAAGTGAACACCCATGTCAACAGCACGTAGATCAACAACAAGGACATCAGCCCCACCTTCGAAGTTTCCAGGTGTCCCTGCCAATGATAGTTCTCACCTGTCCTTAAGAAATAATCTTTAAAAAAAAAAAAGAAAAAAGAAAGACAAGGGGAAAAATAACTCCTCTATTGACTTTTATAGTAATCATTTCCTTGTTTTTCCTTATATTTTGACCACTCACGTGTGCATTCTAAAACAATATGGTTCAGCTTTCTTTGTGTTTGAACTTTAGAGAAATCCATTAGAGTACACATTGGTGGGGGTGGGGTAGGGACTAAACACTCTATGTTGTGGTATGTAGCTCTAGTTTGTTCCTTCTTACTGCTGTATGGTATCCCATGGTATGAGTATTACATTATTTATTTTTTTATTTTTTCTGCTGCTAATGTACAGTTGAGGTGTTTCCAGTTTGGAGCACTTATATACTTTAGTTAAAGTTTAAGCCAGAAAGTGGTGCCATTTCTATGTACATGAGAGAATAGACAGTTCCATCCCCTTTTGCTTCTTGTTTTAATTCTAATTATTTTTAAATGATTTTATTTATTTATTTTGAGAGAGAGGGGAGGAGAAGGAGGAAGACAGAGAGAAACATCGATGTGTGAGAGATACGTGATCTGTGGCCTCTCACATGTCCCCAACTGGGCTGGGGATTGGAGTTCAAACCCCCCATATTAGGTATGTGCCCTGGCAGGAAACCGAACCCACAGCCCTTCTGTTATGGGATGAAGCTCCAACTGAGCCAAATCAGCCAGGGCCACCCCCTCTTGCTTCTTATACTTAAATTTAGGTATCATAGGCTTTTAGTTTGTGGATTTGCGGAGTTCCCATGCCTAGGAAAAAGGGAATACAAAGTAGCTACCCTCAGTTTTCTTGATCTTTTTATCTTGCCAGTTTTGTGGTTTTTCTATCAGCTCAACTGGTCCACCTATAATTATGGGGTCTGTGTGCAGGAAAGAAGACTTGGAAAGGAGGCAAAAACAGCTCCTGCTGACCTAGATAAATTTTTTTCCAAGTGAAATACCTGTTATTAGGCCAATTGTGATATTTTTCTGGAGAAAGAATGGACTGAATTTAGGAAAAGAGTTTTAAAGCCTAACATGCACGACAATGTAAGAGTTTGTCTGAATATTTATCTACTCTCTTTGTGTAAGAAGCAAACTTTTAGTAACACCAGCCTGTCCTTGAAGGAGCTCCTCCAAAAGTAAAGGAAGATAAAAAGTTTTAGAAAGAAACGTGGTGATTTAAAAAAATATTTTGGTTGAGAAAGCCTTTAACACAAGTTCCCAAACCCAGAATCCACAAAGCAAAAAATGAGTAATTTAATGAGTAATATAAAATGTCTGTGCAAACAAACATTCCATAACTAAATACAAAAGATAAATATTGACCAAAAAGAAAATCTTTGAAATACATGTGGTAGGCTATAAGCTAATTTCCTGAATATACAAAGAGATCTAATCAATAAGAACTAAGACCTGTAATCCAACAGAAGATGGCCAAAGGTCAGGAACACGGAACTCACAGAAAAAAATATATATAAATGGCCAATAAACATGTGATATGATGCTCAATGTAATTCCTAATTAAAGAAATGAAAATTGAAACAACAATATTATCCCACCTAATGGTCAAAGGTTTAAAAGTTAGAACGAGGATATAGTAGAAATAGAAATTCTCATTGTCTTTTGTATGTGTGTAAATTGGCAACTCTTTCAGGAGACAATTCCACAAAACCTAGCAATTTGGTAGTATTTAGCACAGTTTGAAGATGCATAAACTCTTTGACCCAGCAATTCTAGTTCAAGGAATTTATCCATGGATATATTGAAACAGCAGGTAAAGATAAACGTGAAAGAATGTTCCTTGTCACGTTGTTCGAATTGTTCAATGATAAACATTGGTTAAGTAGTTTGCACTCCATCGTTATCATGCTACATGCAATAGATCTATGGGTACTGATGAAGAAAGATCTCCGTGGTAGTCATTAAAGGTGTTCCCGAGTGTTCTGCCTCTCTTCTCTCTCCCCACATAGGGTAGAACTGCACTTTTCCACCCGCTTTGAAGATAGGTGGGCATGTGGCTTGTGGCCAATGAGATCTGAGCAGACATGACATATGTCCCTTTTGGGTGAATACCTGAAGTGCTAGTGCATGATATTCCCTTCTCCCTGCCCCAGTGATTGGGGACACAAGTGTTGTGTTGGGGCCTGGGTGTCTGAGTGACAATGATGACTGTAACCCTCTTATCTACCTGGGTTGGACATGTAGTTGGAGTGGGAAAGAAATGTTTGAACCCCTGAGATTGTGAATGCTTTTCATTACTTCAACTTATTCTAGTTTACCATGACTAACACAATCTCCAAAAGAACTGTTAAATGAAAAAAATCTAAGTGCAAAGAGAGTGATCTCACTTGTGAGCATGTATGTTTGTATACTTAAGAACTTTCTGGAAGAATTCACGAGAAACTTAATAGGGCTTACAACAAAAGTATTGAAAGAAGGAAGAGATGGAAAAGGCAATTTCTGCTTTTCACATTATATCCTGTGCTCTTGGATTTAAAAACAAAACAAAACTATGACCACAGTAAGTTTAAATTTAAAACCAACCAAAGTTGTCACACAATTTTTTTTATAAGAGTGTTCATGGCATCTGTATTCATAGTAGCCCCAAACTGGAAATAGCCCAGATTTCTATGGAGGACAGATAAACAAATTCTGGTAGACTCATACAATGGAATACTTACTATGTAAGAATGAGAATCAATGAACCACACTAAATGTAACAACATGGGTTCTCATACAGATATGACGCTGAGCAAAAGTGGCACACAAAAGAATATGTACATTTTAACTAGCTTCATGAGGGCTTCTGGAGTAAGGGCCACACAGATATGCTCAGTTTGTGGGAATTCATAGATCTGTGTCTTCTCATATGTGCACTTTTCCATACATAAGTTACAGCTCAATAATAAGTTCTAAGCCACCCTGGCTGGTGTGACTCAGTGGATAGAATGCTGGCCTGCAAACCAAAAGGTCACCAGTTCAACTCCCAGTCAGGGCACAAGCCTGGGTTGTAGGCCAGGTCCCCAGCTGGGGATATGTGAGAGGCAACCAATCGATGTCTCTCACACACATCATTGTTTTTCTCCCACTCTGTCTTCCTCCTTTCCTCCCTCTCTAAAAACAAACAAACAAACAAACAAACAAATATTTTAAAAAAGAAGTTCCAAGCCTAATCTGGTTAATATAAAGAATTAACAAATAGAAGGTGGTGGCCTGGCTGTTGTGGCTCAGTTGGTTGGGCGTCATCACATAGACTGAAGGGTCTATGATTCAATTCTCAGTCTGGACACATGCCTGGGTTGTGGGCCAGGTCTTTGGTTGGGGACATGCAAGAGGCAACTGATTGATATTTCGCTTCCTCTCTCTCTCCCTCCCTCCCCCTTCTTTCTAAAAATAAATAAATAAAATTGAAAACAAACAGCAAAAAAAAAAAACAAAAAACAAATAGAAGGGGGCGCTTGGCACGGTGGTGCTGGCAGCACAGGGCAAAGCTGGGCCAGCCTGTCCTGGCTGGCGGTGCCCTATTGTCAGTGACTCTTTGAGTGCAGGCCTGGGCACATACATGCACTGAAAGCTTGGACTCAGTCCAGTGCCTTCACGTGAGCTCTGAAATAAAACCCCAAGCATGCTACACTCCCTTCCCAGGCATGACCTCAGTGTCAGCTTCTTCTCATTGCATTTCAAA
>PVKM010022216.1:0-22015 GCA_004027735.1 Carollia perspicillata
CCCTGATGCTGGACATACACATACGGGATATCTGGAGACTTCCCCACGTCCACACTGGCCAGGGAAGAAGGGTCAGTTTGGGGCTTAAAAGCAGATCAAGCCCTGGCTCTTGATCGTCTCTGAGCCACCCAGCAGGGAAAGAAATTCAAGAAGGGCCAAGGCAGCAGGACAGTTTTGCCTGGACTCTGTTTTTCTAACCTTCTTACCTATCTTAGATAATGTATGGCTACTCATCCTATATTCCTGAATAAAGGCACTTCTCCTTTATCCTTCTGGCAACCTAGCTATAAAAGGCAGGCCTGATCCATGGACCACAAATGCCACAGACTCCAAGGAGCATACTCAGCTGTCCTTATGCTGCCCGCCTCTATCCCGCACAGAGCTCCGCTCCCAGGATGACCAGTCCCATGGCAAACAGGCAGGTTGGTGGGGTCCACCCTGAGTTGGGTTTGTCCTGACATCCCATTGCTAGAAGTCCCGTGAAATGAAACTAATCATCTCTGGAGGAAAAGGAGCTAGAAAAATCATTGAGAAGAATTGGGGCAAGGCAGAGACTTTGTTCTACTTTCTCAGCAGGTTCCTGACCCCCGGGGTCTCCCAAGTGACCACTGTGGCATGCAGTGGTCTGAGCCCAGGGTCCTGAGCCTGCAGCCTTTGTGGAATCGGGCTGAGAGATGAGAACTGAAGACTAAAGCTGCTTCACTGTGGCCAGAAACTGGAATTTCCCTGAATCTCTCTGGCTTGAACTATGCAGGGCACAGGCTCTGGGTCGACCGCCTGTCATGAAAAACAGTGTGAGTGGCATCCCCGGAGTTGGGCAATGCAGTGGGTCCTGGGTGGAAGATGACTGCCGCCCCCACCACCTTCTCCTTCCGTCCGTCTCCCCCAGCCATGTTCTCTGCACTAGCCCCAGAAGCCTGGGCACTGAAACCTGAAGGAACCTGAAGGATGGGGAGAAGGAGTGTTGGCTGGGACCAAAGATACAGTGTCTGGCTGCTGAGAATAAAGGCGAGTGGGACCCACTTCAGATTGAGGGTGTAATTCATGGCTGGTCAGGCACATGTGTGACTTGAGAGATATCACTGTCTCCTAGCCCCACATCTCCCTTGTGGGCAGGAGCAGTGGCCACCACCAGCACTTCATTCCTTTCAGTAACATTACTGTCCCTTTAAAAATGCAGCTGTCCCTTATTTGGCTATTATAACAATGTGAATTCTTTCACTGGCTTTCTTTCCCCAGGAAGGGGCCCGTAGATCGAGAAGTACAGAGTTTCAACATTAAGCATAGAAAAAGAGGAGTTTTCAAAAAGAAAGGAGAAAGACAACAGGGAATTGGGACCCAAGCTAATTGACCTACTGCTCTACAAGTCTGGGTGAGACATCCCAAATGCAGCAACACTGACCTGGTCTCCCTGCCCCAGCTTTCCCCAGCTGGGAGCTACCTGGCCGCCCAGCATCTGAGGGCAGTACTCACAACTCATTGATGAGAATGTCCGGGACCCAAATGCTGTCTGTGGGGATGGACAGCTTGGTGATGTTGTCAAAGTCCTTGGGGTTCCACTGGAGAAACTCGTCAGTCCAGTACTAGAGAAGGAGCAGAAATGGTCAGGGGCAGCCCTCTCTGTCTCGGCCAGGGGTTGTGCCCAGCTCAGGCCAACTTCACCACTCAGTGCCAGGAGACGGGTCGGCATCTTCTTGGAGAAATCTGGGTGTCACTGTCACCCAGAACACTCGGGTACCTGAGAGCCTCCCACCTCTGCACACACACACTCCCTATATGCAAACACAACACAACTGTGTCCTCTCCCAGTGAAAGCAGTCAGTCATTGCTGATGTCTTGAATCCCCTGCCACCAACTGAGGGGTCTTAAACAAATGCTTTCTTGGGTCTTGGCCTGCACATATGTAAATGGGGATAATAGCAAGCACCGCATAGGGCAGAGTTGGTTACTGTTAAGTTTGGTCAATGCATTCTCCACTGTCCTGCCAGAATGACTGACCTAAAAGAGATCTGCATTTTATCATTTCACATTCTATTAGAAAACACGGGAAAAAGATGGTGGGTCAGCGGGAGTGGTCTATGAGGACTGGCCTACTAAATATTGGGTGTATGCTTCAGAAGCATATAGACTATGTTTATTTATTATCATTGATAGCTAGACAAAATAGTGTGAAGTAAATATAAGCATGACTAGATTAAAACAATAATATCTTTCAAATCACTAGGAAAAAAGCAGAGAACATACATTGAAAAGGTTATAAAACAGAATATAATGGATAATATCATTACAGAAACATAAAATGTAAATTCTATCATGTCACTCTCTTGCTTAAAATTCTTCAATGGCACCTCATTGGCAATAAGATGAAGTTGAACCTTGTGGTCAACAAAGGCCTACATAGTCTGTCTCCACCTTTTTTTTTTTTTTTGCCATGCCTCTCTGTAAAGTCTACACTCCAGCCACATGGAATTAAATGCTGTGGAAACCTCCCCATCTCTACGCTGGTCCCTCTCCCATACTGTAATCTCTGTCTTCTTTATCAAGATGAGTCTTACTCACCCTTCTAAGCTTAAGGCACTGTCTATTCACTCCCAAGGCAGGCTTATGAGCTTCCTCTGTGCTTCCATACTTGACATCTTGCCTTGCTGCCTTGGGGTAGCTGCATGTAATTGTCTGTTCATGTGTCTATGGTCTGCACTAGTCTGTGAGCTCATTGTGGATCTAGTTTGTGTCTCTAATTACAGTCCCTTAGCCTGTAGTAGACTGGCATCCCCTCACTGCTGGGGCAGACAAGTGACTCTAGAGGTCCAGAGGTGGTGTCTAGGCACTGTGTCCCAGGAAAAGAGTCCCAGGATGCTTACTCTTGCTTGGGTCCCTTCACCTGAGGCAGGGCATGCTCAGATCTCTTTGAGACAGAAAGGGAGAAGTGTGTCAGGAATCAGCATCTGGCTGCTTCTTTTACCCCACTTTCTGTCCCATGAGCTGGTTGTGGTGCAGTGTGTCCAGGAAGGGCAGGGAGAGCTTTAACAGAGACCCTTGTATGCCAGGCATGTACTCAGTCTCTCACAGGCTTGACCTCTATGAAGTGCCCTCATCTCCCTGCCTACCCACTTCCACACCTGCCTTGAGCTGCTTTGGCTTCCCCTCTGTTCTGACACCTTCCCCACATGCCCAGTAACTACCAGAGTAGGACACACCTGTGGACGGTAGCCACCATTGTTTGCCTGCCCTCCCCACCAGCTCCAAGCCAGAATTGCTGCCAAGGCCTCAGAAATTCCACACATCAGTGCCTAACCAATGACCATCAGCAGCTGGGAGACTGGGAAATGGCCAAGGACATGAAGACTGAGTGGATGGATTTATCCCGTTTCAATCGCCCAATTTGGTTGTTGTCCAGTTTGTCTTAATAGAAAGAAGACTCCCTAGCGATTAGAGCTGTCTGAAAGTGAAGTAGCTGCCTCTGGGTCCCCAGTCACTGAAGGTGTTCATTCAGCAAAGGTTGGACATGCACTGGTTTGGGATGTCACGAAGAACTGTAGGACCCAGAGGGGATTCAGAGGATTTCTCCACCACTGATCTTTCAGTTCCCTTCCACTCCCCGTCCTGAGTTAGGGGAGCCCAGCTTTCTGGATCTCATGCTGAATACGCCCATGAACCTCCCCCCACCTTCCCTCATCAAGGCCTCTGAGGTTCCCAACACCCTGAGGGGGAGCAATCCTTCCTGGAAGGGTAAGTACTGCCCCAGGAAATGAGGTGGGGGGGCAAAGGGCTGGCCTGCTCACCTGCCGGTACCAGATGTAGGTGGTCAGTACCTGATTCTTCTCGTCCTAGGAAAGGAAAGGGAGCTTGGCATGGGTGGCCTTGTGGGCTGGGGTCCACTCTGCACACATGAACCCCAGGATAAGCTGCTACTTTGTGTCCCTATTTCCTTGAGAAGTGAGAGTGAAGAAAGGGGGCAGAAGAAGGGCCAGCCAGGAAAAGTTGGTCTTTTACTAGGATACATAAAGATAGAAATACAGTGATTTCTTCTTCACCCACATGGATATGTAGTTATATATACCGCCTATTATCTGCTACTATGTTATATATTTTACATATACGATATGCATAAGGTAATGGAAGATAATAATTCAAAGCACATATAACAATTTTACACATGCACACACATTTATATCTATCTCCTGCCCTAGTATGAAGTCAAGGGGTACAAAACCACATATAGTAAAATAATTCATCATTCTCCCTCTCTCCCATCCAGTTAGCAGCTTCCCTTTCAAAAACAGCCACATGGACTGCAATGGACACTGTGAAGTCAGCTTCTGCCCACCCTAATCCCACACAATAGCCTGCATCTCTGCAATTGCCTCCTTGTTCATCTCTGCCCAGTGTCCGACCTCCTGTACTGGGCAGTGCACCCCATCCTACCAGTGCAATTGATGAGGGAATCAATTAATTAATTGACTTATGATTAACTCACTCTTCAACAACCATTGAGTAACACCCACCATGTGCCAGGGACCTGTGTAATGCAGGGCATAGAGGTGAACAGGGCGGCCTGAACCCTCACACAGCTCACAAAGGGAGACGTGGTGCAACGTGTGAAGATCCACATGTAGCAAGTGACCCGCTGGCTGTAGGAGTGTGGGGGAGGCAGTCACACAGGTGACTCTAGTTTCCCGGTTGGGGCAGCTCTGTAGGAGGTGAGTGCTGCAGTCTGTCCTGAGCCATGGTGCCAGGCCACAGGTACTATGGTACTTGAATGTCCACTATGCTGCCCAGCAGATGACTTGGTTTCACATGGCCTCCACCTCAATCTGCCACCTCTGAGCTGGGGCATATTGGGGTTGAGCACTCACCACGCTGAGGATGGCATAGACAATGACATCAATGGATACGGTGGTTGGCTTCCTCCAGTCCCACACAGGTCTCACACCCTTCTTGTAGTTGGTCAGGAGGTGATCCGACAGCCTGTGCAGAGTGGGCCTGGAGGTATTATGGGCCTGGAGGCCCCCTCTATGCCTGTCTGGGAAGAACAGTTCACGATAGACATCAGAGCCTGAGTCAGCTCACAAGATTTCCAGATAACCCCACAAACTGAAATTTCCACTTTATCTGCAGGGATTCCTCCAAAATTCAAAAGTATTAGCTCATAAGCATAACCTACATGTTCATTTACATGAGAGACAGAGCTGGATTGTAAGAGAAAGTGACACAAGACAGGTGAGGTCTGAAGTAGGCCAAGGGCCAAGAAATGTTGAGAGAAGGAGCTTGCCCAGAGGGGTCATCCTGTGGGGCCCTGGTTGAGGGGCTCTGGGGAAATAAAGAGGAGCTGGCCCTGGATGTGTGATACTGGAAGGTGAGAGGGGTACCAAAAAGTGGTCCCAAGTGCACGATTTCTAAGCCCAGAGGTCTGCAGGAGGATTTGCCTCAGTCAAGGTCAATCTCAGTGTCCACACAGCCTGTCGTCTTCTTGACCTCAGCCTGCAGCTAACAAAAAAAGAAGGGTGGGCGTGCAGTGAAAATGATATCTCCTCTCCTGCCTGCAAAATCCACTCGAAGAAGCTCCCCTCTCCCCTGCCCACATGTACACAAACTCCTGGGAGAGGGTTTGCCAGGTGTCCTTGTTGGGTGGGAAATTTGATGAGGTTAGGAACAGGGTTGGGGTGAGGTATGGAGGAAGCAAGGAGAAACCAAATTGTTCCCAGAGCAAGAGGCCTGCAAGGACAAAACGGCGATGAGAAAACTGACCTCCTAGGCCCTAACCCGATTCTCTGGGGATTTCACGAGCACCTCAGATGTCCTTCTGGGAAATACTAGAAGCACTTCCTGAAAGGTGACAAGAAACATGAAAGTGAAAGGCATTTGTCGAGGAGAGAGGAGCAGCCTAGAAGACCAGGGTACAGGCCACAAGGCCTTGAGGGGACTGGCAGGGTGAGATCAGAAGGCCTGGCTTTCTCCAAAGAGCACCGCCCCTTCTCCCATCTTGTCTGTCATGTATGCAACCTGTGCAGCACATTGGTCCTGCAGAGTCCCCTTCCCGCCTGTCACTCACCTGTCCCTGATAAACTTCCAACTTCCCTCAGGACAGAGAAGAGCAGAGAGAGAGAGAGGAAAGACAAGAGAGCATTTACTGAGCATTTCCTCTGGAATAATGTCAGTTAACATTCTTCATTTCAGTCTTAGAAGAGCTCCCTGAGGTGTCTGTCATGAGAGCTCACTTCACAGATAAGAATTCCCAAGGCTCAGAAAGGTGAGTTTTATACCCCACAAGTGGAGGAACTGAGATTCAAACCCAAAGCCCTGTGTATCTTCACTATAGCAGCAACAGCCCTGATACTATTGTCTGGGATTCAGACCACTTGGAGAGGGCCCTGGAGGCAGGGGCCATTTCTGGGAGGGAAGTGCCAGGACAGTCATAACTTTGTAGCCTGGGCTTGATTGCTCCGCTGAGCTTCCCTAATAACAACTCACAGGGCCTAAAAAGCATTGTGCCTGTAAGCCCTTCATATCTGCCCAGCCCCGTGTCCAGCCTACTTGTACCCCAGCCCCAGCTTCAACCCAACTCTGAATGAGAAGAAAACCTTCTAAAATGGGGAATAAATACTGTCTGCAGCAAAGGAAACAGATCTTTTGGTAACTAAAACATCCTGTATCCACGTTAAGGGCAGGAAGGAGGGGCAGGAGTGCAGAGAGAAGTTTCGAGTTATTGGAGTTGAGCTCTGGAAGGAAACTTTGGGAAACAAAGACCCAGAGAACCCATGCAACAAAACCGCTGAGGAAAGATCACTGCATTAGTTCTGGTCTCCACTCTGCTGCTAACAAGCTGTGTGACCTTGAATAAATCATTCCCCTGTCTGGACCACAGCATTCCCATTTATGACAAGACAGGGTGGACCAAACGAGCTGCCTTTCGATGAGTTCAGGGGCAGGGCAAAGAGGAGAGAACCCCCTCTCCTGCATGTGTCTATGCATTTCCAATACAGCAGGCTGCTCCACACCCCTCTCGGAAAGCCCTGCTCTCACCCAGGGCTCGACCTCCTCAGCTTTCTGGCTGGGCCATCGTACCTCAAAATGCTCTTATGCTCATATGTGGTAAGATTCCTGACTTTCCTTCAGCCGTCCCCACTCCCAAACCCACCTTCCCTCAAGCCTGGGAGGAATCAAGCACCCCCTACCACACCTCTGTAGATAGCCAGCCAGTCCTGCTTGTCTTCCATCCCTGCCTTACCTTCTCCCTGTGTCAGGAGCATGGGCAGAAGTAAGGCCAGTAGCGCCTGCGGCACCTTCAGCAACATGATGAGCTCCCACTGTGTGGGGACCTCGGAGTGCACTGGTGTTCAGGGTGAGTCCCGCTGAAGGCCAGGATGTTTTCACTTGGCCAGCCTCATGTCCCAGCCAGCCTGCGTCTTCAGGCTGCTCCCAGCACCTTCTGAGGCTGAATCCTCACACTGCCTGGGCCACCAGGGTTGGGAAGTGGCCAAGTTTTCCTGCAATCAATCCTTCAGCTGAATCAGGTTTCAGGGTGGGAGGGAAGGGGCTGGAACCACTGAAGGAGGAGCCTGCCCTGTTGATGTCACTCCCCTGAAGCTCAGTCCATCCATTCTGCCAGGTGGGGGGTCAGTGGGCTGCAGGAGCCCCTGGAGCAAGAGTACAGCCTGTCTGCTGGGAGGTGCTCCAGACCACTGCCTTGCTTTATATCCCATGGCATATATTACCTAGCATTGGGCTGGGGCTGGGTGGGGTGAGGAGGAAGAGTAGGAGAGACACTCTCTTGTGCTACAGGGTGACAGAGTGCCCTTAGCTGAGCAGGTGACTGGGCATCCCTCAGACAGAAAAAGAGGATCTGGAGTCACCACATGTCTGCCTTTTTGTCCTCATCTAAATGTCTGTGATTAAATATTCAAGAAATTATATATATATACACACATACAATTATTTTATATACTATATAACTATCATATATATTTTATTATGCAAAGTTAATATGTATAGTTAAAATAGAATAGCAATACATGCTCACTGTAGAAAAAAAGAAGAAAAATTAAAATCACCCATAGACTTGCTTACAGGCTGGAAACAGCCACTGATCATATTTTGGTGTATATTCTTCTATAATTTCCTCTGTGGTGTATATATAATGAAGTAAATATACCATACATATAAACTTGTATCTGGACCCTTTTTTTGCTCAATATCATATCATGTGCAATCACACATTTTTTTCTTTTAAATGTGGTTTTCTTGAAAGAATTGTTACTTTCTTTTTTTAAAAAAATTAAGTTAAATAGGCATGTATCTATCACTCGTATACCCAACCATGTGCCACCAAATTGTCTGAGAGCAGAATTGCTATAGATTTATATTTGGAGGCATTCCACCCCTACTTCAGCATTTGAATAGATGTTGACTTTCTGTCTCAAGTGTTCTCAAGGTGAGATGCACCTGTACTAAAGTGCCATCACGGCGAACTTCAACCACAGACCACTTTCATTCCTTTTAATCCCCTTTCCAGTGTACAATAGGCTGAAAACACTGCAAGAAAGGATTTTCTGAATTTTAGTTGTTAAAAAAAACCCCACCTTGGCCAGAGATAAGTCCTTCTTGCTTCTGTCTGGATTTTTCCTCCTATTCACGTGCATGACGAGATGTTCCTATAACATTATATCTTTTGTTGATGGGGTCCCTTGGCTCGGCCATTAGCCAGGGTTTGGCCTTGGGATATTTAGTTAAGTTCAAGCCTGGGCTACTCTTCTTTTAGGTCATGTGTTCTGTCACTGCAAAATCTATAAAAACAACGAAAATCAGTTCCAAGAGTTCCTTTTAGGGGAATGGAGATGAGGAGAAGTGGTAGAATAGGAGAAAATAAGGGACCCTAAACTTTGAGAGAATTTAGAGAGTCGAATCCCACTGTCCTGAAAGAAGATACAGACTCCAGGCTTGAGAGCAGGCCTAGGCAAGGCTGGAAGAGGCAGGCTGACGTGCACCTCCAGGCAGACTGAGGTCTTAAAGAGGCTCAAACTCAGAAGGGCTCCTTTGGCTTCCTCAGTGCAGCCTGGAGCACAACATCTGGAGTGATGAACACAATTCTCAGGCCCATGTTCACGTCCACTGCCACTTAGAAATCTGCTGCAGGTTTCCGGAAGGCTTTCTCCTCTTGTTTGTTTGCATGATGAACTCTGCATGTAGCATTTTGCCATTGATGGGGTCCCTTCACATGGCAGTAACAAACTCACTTGAGGTTTCACTAGTTATTTTGTCATCAAAGAACAAACAGATAATTAATCACTCTTCCCACCCCCGCCCCACACACAACCACTGCCCCTAAAGTTTTCCCGTCTCTTGCTTGGAGCCCAGGCCAGTGTGCCCTGGGGCCCAGTCCTTTCACAGAGTGGAGCCATATGGAGTCAGAAGGCAGCAAGAAGCATCAGGCACTGCACTTGTTCTGAAAGGGGCAATGACAAAGCAGGAGAGAAAGGGGCAAGAAGAGGATGAGAAGAAACAGAAGGTAAAACTATAGGAAGTGGGAATGGGGGATCTGAAGAGGAGAAGGGAGAGAAGTAAAACACAAAAGGAAAAACAAAAGGAAAGTGAGAAAAGAAGGAAAATTGGTAGGGAACTGAGGAGGAAGAGGAAGACAGGAGTAAAAAAGGCAAGGAGGAAGGGGAGCAAGAAAGAAGAAAATCCTAGGAGGAAAAGGAAAGGAAAAAGAGGAGAGGAAAGGAGGAGGCAAAAGTAGCTGGAGGGGCTCACCCCTCCCCACCGTGGGACTCTGGACTCCACGCTGTGGGGTGGAGTGCCAGCCATGGGCATGTGCTGAGACCTGTCTAGGGGCAGTGAGAAAGCCCGGACACCCTGCCCCACGGGCCCCATGCCGTCACTTCTGCACTGAGCTCCTGGAACCCCCTGGGACTGCCCAATTGTGTTAGAGAAGGAAGAGGATGTCTTCGGCACAGTGTGTGCATTAGAGAATTAGCTTCTTAGGTAACAGGATTAGAGCGAGCGGGAAGGCCACAGCCTTAGATGGAGATGTATTGCCTGTGAGCCTTTCTGATGGAGCAGCAATCAAGTTTCCCTTGAAGAAACTTCCTATTAATGGATGTAATGGCACAACAAACGGGGGTAGTTGGAGCTGTGGCCAGTGGCCAGGTGTAAATTGCCTCCAGTGAAACTTTGGAGTCACTTTTGCCCCTTTTAAACAAGATAACAATTAGTTTGAGGCCTCGATGAACTCCCGTTGGCCGGTGGGGATCAGGGAAAAGCAGAGGCTGGGCTAATTTGATTCCTGTGCTCCAAGTGCAGACGGCCAGGCTCCTCCCAGGGAGTGGAGGCAGACACGCAGCTGGCAGCGATCCAGTGTGAGTAATGAAAAGCTCAAGGCTGCATGGGCCCACAGGCCTGGGCCTCCCTTTGTGTCTGGCTGCTCCCAGCACCCTCGAAAGGAACACTGTTCTCATATATGTGCCAAGAGCCTTCCACCATCCATTCATATCACTTTTCTTGCTCCCATTTTCCAGGTTAAAACACAGAGCCCAGAGAGCCTTCCCAATGTGCCTCAATTCCCACAAGTAATTATGGACGGAGCTGAGATCCTCTAGACTCCTGGTTCCAACCTTTTCCATTACAGCTGTGTTTTCTATCTTCTGCAGTAAATTTTTACTGGTCTGTAAAACTTTTACCACCAAAGAACTGCCCTTTTAAAACCTATAAACTTACAAAAACTCTGCAAGTGTAGTAACATCTGGCCCCACCAGGGGCCCACCTGCCAGGGAAGAACTGGGGAGGTTTAAGGTTTATCATCATGGTGCGAAATGAAAGATAAATCTTCATCATCCCCATCACCTTGAGGAGAGGGCTCCCTGAAGCCCCACGGGTTGGATACCCAGGCTTGGCACTTGCCCAGTGTGCCCAAGAGAACCACCTCTCTCTGCTCTGGGGATGGCGTAAAGAGGACAGACAGGACAGGTGTGGCCTTTCGTCAACCCCAGTTCCTTGGCTGTGGCACATCTCGGCATAGAGGTTAAAAGATTTAGGGGTTGTCTACCCATGGAGAGGATGGAATCCAGCAGGATGAAAAGGTGCTTGATTCAGTTTTCCTAGTTCCCCTGACAAAGGAACAGTGGTGGCTTTTATAGAAAGAAAAGAAAAGCAGCAATGTCCTCAACAGATATAAAAGGGTCTCTTGCCTGCTGTCTTCCTTTCCTTGACACCCCACCATGCCCCAATCATGGCCTTTTCTCTATTAAGGCCCTTGTCCTCAGAATGGCCTGGTTCTGTACCACTCCCCCAACAGTACTTGTCATTTATCAAGCACATACTGCATGTCAGACACTGTGTTAAGCTCTTTATCATATTGAACCTTTATTTCCTGTGAAGAAAATATTATACTCCCCATATTGTACATGAGAAAATTGAGGCACAGGGAAGTGGAGCAATCTGTGGAGAATTACACAGCTAATATGTGAAAGTTGTGGTATTAGGTCTTGTGACTCGAAAGCCTAGACTCTCAACCACTTGGTCACACGGAGTCACAGAGGATTGTCTTGGATTAGACCCAGGCTGATCAGACCCTGGCTCCGGTCAAGGGAACAGATAGGATCCTCATTCTTTGCTTGCTCTTGATTGTCTTGATCCTTGATTGCTCTTGTTGTAAGGGCAGGCTCATTGCACTGGCCCTACAGGAACCTGCTAATTAAAGATATTTTTACTGAAGAGTGTCATAAATAAGAATACACAACTTAATGGACCATTAAGTTTACTGGTTTTCTCAGTACCAAGTGCATTTAGCAATGCTGCACTCTACCATCCTGGTCCCAGCAAAACCAGTTTCCACAAATGTCATCTATAGAGTGCTGTGGTCTCTTTCGAACTGGTGACTTCTGCAGCCCCTCCTTGTGGAATGTAAGTGGTGAGTCCAGGTGCAGGAGCTGGGGCCTCCTTAGAAGGGGGTTATTTCTTATCTTCTGTCACCTAGGGAAGAGGCCTTTGCTAGCCTTCCAACCAGACAGACTAAGATCAGGAAGTAAACAGCATAGTGGGGTTTCTTCCCTCAGTCAGTACTGACCCCAAAAGGTCAAGATGACTGAGAATTTGTTTTGGGGAGGTGGGTGCTTATGTTGCCACATTCCACATGCAGACAAGCAACGTGAAGGAATGGAGAAAACAAAGCAAGGGCCCATGACGTTGTGCTGATCTTTCAGAACTGCATGAAACTGTTTGGGGACCCCGGGAAGAATGTGACAATTCTAGGAGAACTGAGCACTCTGTGCTGTCCAAGACAGACACTTTCCATCTTTGCACATGGCTTTGGTTACATCCCCTGTCTCATAGCCTTCATCCTTCACACTAAGGGGAGACAGGAAAGGGACTTGTTTCCTGAGTAGACCAGTGTTGTGGCAGCAGCACTGGTCTGAGGGAGACAGCACCAAACCATAGCGAAACCCAAGGGACCACAGTGGACTGCTTGGTCTCACTGTCCCTTCTGCCTGGAGCTCTTCCTGCTTTAAGCTTTGGAGATTTGGGGACTTGTTTTCATGTAGGAGGTGGTGATCCTTCACACAAGTCATGAGGGAATGATGGATATGAGAAACATCAGAGCAGGCAGGACCTGTCCTCTCTTCTCCCTCTTTCTCTCCTTTCATGGAGGGATGACAGTTTCACACTAGTCCTTGCACATACCCAAGGAGGAATATTACAGCCTCCTGAGTATGTCCAATAAGGTGACACTTTCCCCTACCCCTTTCCCCAAACCTCTATCAAATTCTAGCCTTTTCATCTCTTTGAGGGTGGAAACTTCTTCTCTGTGCCCTAAACAACGGAGCCAATCCCAGGGTGGTCTTTAGGGTGGGTGACCCTGGAAAGTGCTTCCAAGATTAGCAAAGGTGATGGCAAAGGCCAGACTTTAATGGTGCTAGTGATGAGTCATTGGCCCATCTGGTTAACCCAAAGTTGGAACTGGGTTTGGAAGGGCATCTGGCTTAAATTTCTCTTTAACTCAAGAGAATTACTAAATTCAGGAAGGGACCAGAGAGACCATCTTATTCCTGATGAGTGGCTATTAATCCATCTGGTCACTCCAGAGCTGGACCTGAGGGCAGAAGATGGATTGGCTTAAATTTCTCTCTCACTTAAATTCTAATCCAGAGACAAAAGGACTGGAAAGGTCTTTCCGTCCTTCCCTTCCTACTGCCCCCACCCATTCCGGGACATTAGTGTCTTAATATACTGTTATTAGAATTTTCTGAGAAAATTTCAAAGGAAAAAACCTCACAAACCCCTTTGGGATTCCAAAACAAAGTTTCTTCTAATATCTAACTTTAATTGCACTTGGTAAAATTTGAATTATTTCCTTTTATCCTGTAGAAATGACTCCCATCTCCCATCTATCCTCTCCACTGCCTCTGAGAGGCAATGAGAACATAGTGGTCATTTCTGGGTTCTTCCAGAGAAAAGAAAGCACAGGCAGAGAACAATAACATTCACCAACCTTTGGACATTCCTGCATGGTTTACAATGAACTTCCATGTGTGTTCTCTTTTGTACTTTGAAACTCTAAGGTAGGTGACATTAACTCTATCTTATAGATGAACAACTAGGATGCTGAGATGTTTAGTGACTTGTCCAAGGCCACTCAGTTAGTAGGTGACCAAGCCTGGTTAGAACCCTAAGCCAAGCAAGGGCAGCACCATGAAGACCTAATTCTGTCTTCTACCTTTTGCACTAGGGTAAGACATGAAGAGGAGAGAACAACAAACTTAATGGTCATTGCCTCTTGGGGGTGGTGTGATGTGGATATGGGGGATACCAATTATGCCTTTAAACTTTATAGCATATAAATCTATAACCTATGCCAAAAAATTAAATCAGTTTTTAAAAGAACTAATGGAAAGAATGGTAAATACAAGCCAGTTGTAGTCCTGCTTCCATCAAAAATTATCTGTGTTGCCTTGGTTAAACCAATGAAAAACTATCTTTTTTTTAGAATTCTATATTTTTATTTTTTAAAGTACATTTTATTGATTATGCTGTTACAGTTGTCCCATTTTTTCTCTCCCCTTTATCCCTCTCCATCCCACCACCAGCATTCCCCATCCCTTTGTTCATGTCCATGGGTCATACCTATAAGTTCTTTGGCTTCTCCAATTCCTATACTATTCTTAACCTCCCCCTGTCTATTTTGTGCCTACCAATTATACTTCTTTTAAAAAATATATCTTATTCATTTTTAGAGAGAAGGGAAGAGAGGGAGAACAAGAGGGAGAGAAACATCAGTATGCAGTTGCCTCTCGTGCACCCCCTACTGGGGACCTGTCCCACAACTCAGGAATGCTCCCTGACTGGGAATCGAACCAGTGACCCTTTTGTTCATAGGCTGGTGCTCAGTTCACTGAACCATGCCAACCAGGGCCCAATTAAGCTTCTTATTCCCTGTACCTTTTCCCCTTTCTCCCCCTTTCCAGTGACCTCCATTTCTATGATTCTGTTCCTGTTCTTATTATTTGCTTAGTTTTCTTTTTCTTTTTAGTGTCAGTTGTTGACAGCTGTGAGTTTGTCATCATTTTGCTGTTCATAGTTTTGATCATTTTCTTTTTCTTGGATAACTTCCTTTAACATTTCTTATAATAAGGGCTTGGTGATGATGAACTCCTTTAACTTGACCTTAGCTGGGAAGCACTTTATCTGCCCTTCCATTCTAAATGAAAGTTCTGCTGGATAGAGCAGTCTTGGATGGAGGTCCTTGCTTTTCATGACTTGGAATACTTCTTCCCAGCCCCTTCTTGCCTGCAAGGTTTCTTTTGAGAAATCAGCTGCTGGGCTTACAGGAATACCTTTGTAGGTAACTCTTTCCTTTTCTCCTGCTGCTTTTAAGATTCTATCCTTATCTTTAATCTTGGGTAATGTAATTATGATGTGCCTTGGTATGTGCTTCCTTGCTACTCTCCAACTTCTTTGGGACTCTCCAAGCTTCCTGGACTTTCTGAAAGTCTATTTCCTTTGACAGATTGACGAAATTCTCCTTCAATATTTTCTCAAATAAGTTTTTAATCTCTTGCTCTTCCTCTTCTCCTTCTGGCACCCCTATGATTCAGATGTTGTAAAATTTAAAGTTGTCCTGGAGGTCCCTAAGCCTCTCCTCCTTTTTTTTTGAATTCTTGTTTCTTCATTCTGTTCTGGTAGAATGTTATTTCTTTGTTCTGGTTCAAATTATTGATTTGAGTCCCAGTTTCCTTCCGTTCACTGTTGGTTCCCTATATATTTTTCTTTATTTCACTTTGTATAACCTTCACTTTTTCCTCTATTTTGTGACAATACACAGTCATCTGTGAGCATCCTGATCACCAGTGTTTTGAACTGTGCATCTGATAGGTTCTCTATCTCTTCATCTCCTAGTTCTATTTTTGAAAATTTAAAAAAGATTTACTTATTAATTTTTAGAGAGAGGAGAGTGGAGAGAGAAAGAGAAGGAAAGAAACAGCAATGTGTGGTTGCCCCTTGTGGGGACCCAGCAATGTGTGGTTGTCCTCAAGTGGGGACCTGGCCCTGGACCCAGGCATGTGCCCTGACTGGGAATTGAAGCAACAACGTTTTGGTTCATAGGCCAGCACTCAATCCACTGAGCCACACCAGCCAGGGCTATTTTGGAATTTTGATCTGTTATTTCATTTGGACTATATTTTTTGTCTTTATGTGCCTGTTACATTGTAAGGAGTGGAGCCTTAGGTATTCACCAGAGCAGGGCAACCCATGTTGCTGAAATGTGGTGCTTTACATGGGTGCAGGGTCACAGAGGGAACAATGCTGCTTGCTCAGCTTTCAGCAGGCTTTCAGTCGCTTCTCCTACTACCCACAAGCAAACTGGGCCCTTCTGGTGCTGATTCCCAGGTGTGTGGGTTTGTGTACATTCTAGGACCCTGTGGGTCTCTCCAACAAACTGTCCTGTGAGGCCGGGAGTTTCTTCTGCTACCACAACCCCCACAGATTTTTACAGCCAGAGGTTTTGAGGCTTTATTTTCCTGCACTGGAACCCTAGGTTATTCAGTGTGTCTCACTTCCCAGTTCTTCTTCCCAGTTTATCCACATGCAAATATGGGACCACCCGGTCCACCTGGTCTACCACCTGGTCCTCCAATGGCCACCTTGCCTAGTCCTCTCCACCCTCTTACGGGTCTGGATGAACATTTCTTCTTTAACTGCTTGGTTGTCAGACTTCCATATAGTTTGATTTTCTAGCAGTTCTGATTATTTTTTGTTTTTAAAATTGTTGTTCAGCTTTTGCTTGTGCAAGAAGGTGCAGTATATCTACCCACACCTCCATCTTGTCTGGAAGTGTTTTGCAGATATCTTTCTTGTGTTGTTCCCCAGATCTATTTCTCTACAACTTCTACCCATCCAGTGCTATCCTTTGGGACTATTAAGAAGTATTCTAACTCCTTGTCAATGCAAAGTCCTTGCATCATCATGCCTTCTTGTCCATAGGCCCAAGCCCTTCAATTCTTTCAGCACAGAGAATTAGGGCAGGAAAGACCCTGGACAGGGAGGGCAGACATTGTGCATAACCCACCTTGGGGCCTGCAGCATTGTGCCATGTGTCTGGGACCCCACTGGTGCTTCACAGAGTCCATTGAATGAATGGATGAAGGGAAGAACCTGGTGCAATTTATAATCGAGGAAAGTGAATCTCAGTAAGGATCAGTGACATCAGCAAGGTCACCCAATTGCTCACCCTAGAACTAGTTTGTAGTTCAGAGGATTTTTAAGATTTCCATACCAGAGTGTTAGAGACTTGGCATTGCTTTGTCTCCTCTTTTCCTTTTCAGGTTTGGCCTGGTTGGCTCTACAGAGGCCCTCCTAGTCCACCAGCCTTCTTCCTGTTCCTAACACATACCAGACATCTTCTGCCTTACAGCCTTTGCTCTAGCTCTTCCCTCTGTCCAGAGCTCACTGCTGGCAGATAGCCACTTATGTACTTTCTCTTACCTCCTTCAAATCTTTGCCTAAATCTTACCTGTTCAGTGAAGGCCACCCTGACTATTCCATTAATTTCCTCATCTTCCCTGTCCCACCATAGCCTTCCTGATCCCTCTTACCCTGCCCTACTCTTTTCTTTTGTCCACAAACCCATCACCTCCTAACATTCCATATGATTGGCTTATTTTGATTCTTTATTTTCTGTTTCCTTAATAAAATACTAGCTCCATGAGAGCAGGGAGATTTTGGGGCTTTGTCTACTGATGTATCCCAAGTACCTAGAATAGTAAATGATACCTAGAAGGGGCTCAATAAATATTTGTGGAATGAATCTCCCTACTGAAAGAACACAGCAGGCTTCCTGTTCTGAATCACCTCCCACAGGACATAGTAGGTGCTGAACATACACTTGTTGATAGATAGATGGGTTGGTTACATGACATGTCTTTGTCAGTCTATAGCACTGTGTCCTAATAAGAGGGAAGCAGAAGGGAATTTGATGACAGAGCACACCATGTGATGACAGAAGCAGAAACAGGAGTGATGAGTCTTGAAGATGGAGGAAGGGGCCACAAACCAAGAAATGCAAGTGACCACTAAAAGCTGAAAAGGGCTAGAAAATGAATTCTCCCCTCAGAGCCTTCAGAAGGAAACAGTCCTGCCAACACCTTGAGTTTAATCCAGTGAAACTGATTTTGGATTTCTGACCTCCAGAGTTCTAAGAGAATACTGTATATCTGAGTGGTTTTAAGCCACTAAGTTTGTGATAATTTGTTACAGCAGCCAGAGGAAACTAATACATGCCATGCCTCAGCTTCCTCTTCACAACCACCAGCACAAACCCAGGTATGTTTTCCCACATCATATAAAATCTTAGACTCTCAGAGACCAAGTTTGGGGTGGGAGGACCCTGCAATCTCTGGAGTGATTTCACCCTGACAGCCTTGTGCTCCTCCTCCAGAGTGTGGTTCCAAGCTGAGCCACTCACTTCCTCCTCCTCTGGAGCTTTCCAAACACTGTAAAGAGGCCCTGAAGTGTCCTGCTGGCCTGGAGTAGCTTCCCCAGGAGGACCCTCTCAACCTTCCTGCTTCCAAGTATTTAATTAGTCCTAAATGAAGAGTCCTCCAGAAGCGTACAGCATTTTGCCCATTTGCTGACATAATCACATTTGCACATTTGCTGTTGCCACTTATTGTCATCCTGGAAAATTTCCTTCCTCTCTGGTTCCCCTCCAGGTGTTTTCATGAGCTCAGAGAACAGCAGCACTTTGCAAAGCATGTTCTCTCATATCATGAGAACATTCTGAATTCTACAGCTTGAATTGTCTTTCCATCAAACAGAGGTTGCTTCTCTTTAGCCTGGGCAGGGAGCAGATGGAGTCTTCAGTTTCTGGTCCAGGACAGTGCATATGTCTTTTACTTGAGGGCACTGGAGCAGGGGCCTCTTTTCCAGCAGGATAAACTTCGAGGGAAGCGCACTGCATTGGGAAGCAGAAGACCCCAGCTCTCCTTCATGCTCCTCAATTGAGAGTACAAATTCCTTATCTTTGCAGCTTCCACACCTCACAGGAGTTCATTTAACTGCCACAGCTACCTGTGACAGAGGGGGCCCTTGTTATTATCATCCCCTCTCTAAACACTAGAGGTACTATATGCATCTAGATACTAACAAAGCTACTAGATAGTACATCAGATAATCTTGGGTTCAAATTCTACTCTTCTACTTACTCATTGTATGATGGGCAAGTTACTTAACCTCTCTGGGCCTTGATGTCTGTATATATACATTTACCCTGCTGTAAAACTAAATTAGATACAATATGAGAAGTCCTCATGCAATGTACTACTCACAGTTAGTGTGCCGTAGATGTCCCATAGGTGTTAGGTATCAGTAATCAGCAACATTACCATTGTCCTCATCACTACCTTGGGTTTATTGTTATCCCATTTCAGCCTTGTCTACAAAATGAGAGCTTTGAATGAGCTGGTATAGTTTCTTTCCAACTTTGAGTTATCACTTCAAATACATGTGCACACAGATGCCCCTGCACACACCCCACTGCCCAAAGAGGCAATGCAGGGGACCCCAGGCCTACAAAGCCACAGTGACAAGCCTGGGCTCTACACAGGAATCCTCAGTGTCAAGTTCAGGTGTCAGGGTGAGTATCATGGTAGATGAAATGCAGCACGGCAGGGGCTGATGGGGGAGATGGTCTTAATGGCTGGAAGGATCAGCAGGCAGTAGGGAGACCTGATGACTGGAACTGCAGTCCCGGAACCATCTCCTTCTGTAACCCTGGAAGCAGTGCCCATAAAACCTAATGGGTGTTTGAAATCTCACTAGCAGGGGCAGGTCTGACATGGAGACAGCTTTTATCCCTCCCAGGGACTGGGGCTGAGACAAGGTGGCGGGGAGAGAAGGCCACTGAGCGGCCTTGGGGACCTGATGGAGAGACAGGATGTCAGCTGTACTTGAGTGGCACATCCTGCCAACACTGGTACTGCTGGAGGCAGAGTAATAAATTTGGTGACAGCAGCATGGCCCATCTGGTCACTTGGGGTTCTTCCCCTCCATACCCCCAATATCCAGTACTTTAATATGAGTTGGCAGCAAGGTGCTTCCCCTGCTGCAGCTTGGCTGGCCTCTTTTCAGGGAGATTGGAGTGCATATTCCTACATCTAGGACCCCCTGTGCCCATTCTCTGGGCCAGACTGGTACTAGGTGCCAAAGATACTAGAAGGATGATTTTGGTGTGCTTCCTCCAGTCTCGGGTATACCTGCACCTGATGTTTTCAGTGTGAAGCTCTGTGCAGTGGAGCTGGTTTGGGTGAGCTAAGGGACTGCATCTGTACATCACACAAGGTGAAGGATTCATGCAACTGAAGTTCCTGGAGATCCTAAGGCCATGACACAGCAGACAGGAAGGCTCAGGGGTTTGCCCTCTGCAGTGAGTGGGAGAAAAAAGAGGCTCCTCTGACTGCTGGTGCTGGCAGCTTAGTTCGCCAGAAAAGAGGGTGTCTGCTGTCAGGGGAAGGAGGGCAGTGGAAGGGGCCTTCCTTTATCTTCACTCCCTCTCTCTTTGGACGGCACACACAGAGCCATTGCCACCACCTGCCCACAACCTATAATTCAGCTGCCCAGCTGCATTGAGTGGTTGACTGCTCTGATTGTGAGGAGGACAGATTACTGAGCGGATTACAGTGATTGGCAGGAGACCGGCCAGCTCAGCTGCCCTGGGAGCAGAGGCAGACCCACGTGGCCCTGTGTTGTTCCTGAACCCCTAGCTCCCGGGCTTTCTGTGGGGCTCCCTCCCAGAGCTCCCACTCTCTCCCTCTCATCATTCTTTAGATTCATGCTTACCTAACTGTAATATGCAAATGTGAACCCCCTGGGACCTGGTTAAAATTCCAATTCCCATTCAGTAGGTCCAGCAGGGCCCAAGCTTCTGCATTTCTAACCAGTTCCCAGGAGGTGCTGATGCTGGTCTTCTAAGGACCAGATTTGGAGAAGGAAATCCTTAGCATTGACAGAGCTGTTCCACATACGTCATCTCTCTGGGCCCTTGGAATCACCCTGTTGAGTACAAGATGTTGAGTAATAACAATAATTGTTGAGGTCTCAGTGTTTCTAGTACAAGGCACCGTGCCAGGTACTTCGTAAACTATCTCATTCTGTCTTCACAGCACCTCAGTGGAAGAGCTCTTTCCCAGAAGTTACAGGTGAGAAAAAAAACTGAGTTTCAAGGATAACTCAGTAACTTGCTCATGTCACAATTGGAATGAGCAGTGGAGTTGGAATTCAAATTCACATCTTCTAACACCAGACCAATGGTTTTACCTTTAGAGTCAGTCCATTGACTTGTATTGCCTCTTTTGAAAGAAGTACCCAGAAAAAAATCAATTGCACACCGCTGGGTTAATCAGATGGGCTGTGTTACCATTTCTGTTATTTTCCATATTCTGAGGCTATGACATCTGGGGCCTTGCTGGTCCTAGACAGCTACTAGAGACAGCAACAACCCACCCGTCTGTTCACTTCTCACGTGCAAACCAACTAATCCAGAGCTCATGTTCCAACCACCTCTTTTATGGGGTTCTCTACTCCAGGCAACACTATCCACCTGCCCTGACCACCCTAGGGGTCAGGTACTAGATAGCTAGGGACAGTATTATGTCCCAGAGCCTGCTGAAATTATTCAAAATAGGCATTCTTAAACCTGCTTCTCCTGCCTCACCTGTTTCTCCTGGGGAAACTGCAGTGAAAACTCTGGCCCAAACTCCCCTTTCCCTCTCTCTGCCTGCAATCAACATTGGTGTTTTCTTGTGTGGGCCCCCCTGCCCTGCCCATCCCATGGCATGCCCCCTCCCTTCTCCTAGGAGCTGTGAGTAATAAACTATTTTTTCAGTGGCAATTGTCTCCTGATCTGTTGTCTTTAGTATACCTCAGATTTTCTATCAATACGCTATATTTTAAAGCAGGAGCATAGCCAAAGGAGTCCCCACCCCACTTCCATGAAGTCTTAAGTTTTATCTTAATTCTAATTTTTTGCTTCTTCACCAAAATATATCAGAATTTGTTTTTATCAGAAAGTAAATAATTTTCCTAACAACACCATATTGAGTGAAACTAATGATCTAGAAGATGGGCCTTGTTCATTCTGGGCCTTTGAGTACACCTGGCACACTGCTGTGCCCCTCTGGGGATACACGTGCCCCTGTTGAGAATTTGGCATGACCCCTCTCACCAATTAGTACTTGGGGATAGCAGAGTTTTAAACAACTCTCTAGGAATGGGCATAAGTGGAGGGATTTTGATTGGTTTTGTGCATGATGTTGGGGAAGGTAGACTTAGGAAGAGCGTAGCAGTTAGAGGATTTTGGTCAGTGTGTTGACATAGGTCCCTAGGTAAGTGCAGAAGGGGAAGAGTAGGGAGCAGACCAAAATTTAGGCAAACTTCAGTTATTGCAAAACTACCAAATTCAGTCTTGGTGCTCAAGGAGTGAGGAGGTTGGAAGAGGCAGCAGGAGGATGGAATTGGGGTGGACGAGGAG
>PVKM010022217.1:0-22000 GCA_004027735.1 Carollia perspicillata
CCTCAGAGCCAGCCCTTGCCCTCCTCCCCTGCCCAGCCCCCTGTGCTGACCCAGAGCCAGAGCCTGCCCCCTGCTGCTGCCTCTCACCCTCCCACAGGCCTCCATCAGGTTCCCCCTCAGCCCCCATTTACTCAGCACCCCTTTGTCCCTGGAGGCCCTCCTCCAATCACCCCTCCGTCCTGCCCCTCTACCTCCACTCCACTTGCGGGACCTGGCCCCTCGGCCCAGCCAGCCTGCTCTGCTGCCGTTTCTTCAGGAGGCAGCACACCTGGTGCGGCAGCCTGCCCACTGCCCACTGTCCAGATCAAGGAAGAGGCTCTGGACGATGCTGAGGAGCCCGAGAGCCCCCCACCCCCTCCGAGGAGCCCATCCCCTGAACCCACTGTGGTGGACACGCCCAGCCACGCCAGCCAGTCAGCCAGGTACTGTGGCAAGAATCTGGGCCGCCCAGGGGAGGACTCAGCCTGGGCAGGACCCCCACGACCATGTGGTCTTTTTTAGGTTCTACAAACACCTGGACCGGGGTTACAACTCGTGCGCACGGTCAGACCTGTACTTCATGCCTCTGGCGGGATCAAAACTGGCCAAGAAGAGGGAGGAGGCCATCGAGAAGGCCAAGCGGGAGGCGGAGCAGAAAGCCCGAGAGGAGCGGGAGCGGGAGAAGGAGAAGGAGAAGGAGCGCGAGCGGGAGCGGGAGCGTGAGCGGGAGGCTGAGCGAGCAGCCGTGAGTGCTCAACCCAGGGGGGACAGGCAGTCCTCGGATGGGCGGGGGGGCAGGCACTGGCCAACTCAGTCAGGGGCCACTGGGGCCACACTGCTCTAGGTGAGGCTGTCTGGTTTGTTGTCACAACAGATGGAGGATTGGGTGTTGTCTGAGACCCATCCCAGGCCTTTCTGAGATTGCAGCTCATCCCTGAGCCAGTCCTGGACCTCCCCCTTCCCCAGAGGCTCACTGTGTGCCCCTCCTGGTCCCTGGCAGGTCCGGGCTGATGGACAGCAGCACAGTGGGCAGGCCTGTAGACTGGTGTCTCATGTAATTGGAGGGAACTGAAGAGAAACTCAAGGGGAGGAGAGCCAGGCAGTGGGCACGTTAATTTGCCACATCAGCCCCTCTGGCAGCCCTGCCCTATGGCACTCTCATGCTCTGGGCCACCCAACACCTGACTTTGTGGTGGGGAACCCCCTCTCCTATGCAGTACCTTGTCTCACAGGTACACAATCAAACCTAGGACATAAGGGAAGTTACAGGCACAGAGGAGCTGATGACAGTGGCTCTGGACCTGCTTATCACAGGCCATGGATGGGGCCAGATGTCGCACAGCGTTGGGGTAGAGGGACTGAGTTGGCTGGTCAGTGCAGGGTAGCCACAGACCAGGGTTCACCTCTGCCAGGTAAGCACTAGGCAGCTGGCGTCTGTCCCTCACACCCACCTTTCCTTCAGCAGAAGGCCTCCAGCGCAGCACATGAAGGCCGCCTCAGCGACCCCCAGCTCGGGGGGCCCGGCCACATGCGGCCATCCTTTGAGCCACCACCAACCACCATTGCTGCTGTGCCCCCATATATTGGGCCCGACACCCCTGCCCTTCGGACTCTGAGCGAGTATGCTCGGCCCCATGTCATGTCACCCACCAACCGCAACCACCCCTTCTACATGCCCCTCAACCCCACTGACCCACTGCTGGCCTACCACATGCCTGGCCTCTACAATGTTGACCCCACCATCCGGGAGCGGGAGCTCCGGGAGCGGGAGATCCGGGAGCGTGAGATCCGGGAGCGCGAGTTGCGGGAGAGGATGAAGCCAGGCTTCGAGGTGAAGCCTCCAGAGCTGGACCCCCTGCACCCAGCCACCAACCCCATGGAGCACTTCGCCCGGCACAGCGCCCTCACCATTCCTCCCACTGCGGGTCCCCACCCTTTTGCTTCTTTCCACCCGGGTCTGAACCCCTTGGAGAGGGAGAGACTGGCCCTGGCGGGCCCCCAGCTGCGGCCCGAGATGAGCTACCCTGATAGACTGGCGGCCGAGCGGATCCATGCCGAGCGAATGGCGTCGCTGACCAGCGACCCTCTGGCCCGACTGCAGATGTTCAACGTGACTCCTCACCATCACCAGCACTCACACATCCACTCGCACCTCCATCTCCACCAGCAGGACCCCCTCCACCAAGGTGGGCACCTAGTCTGGTTCAGAGAGCACTGTGGGTTGAGCTGTGGTGTCAGGGAGGTGCAGACCAGAGACAGTCCTAATTCCAGGCAGACCTTAGACTCTTCGGCATGTACCAAGGAACCCTGTTGTCGCTGTACTCACAGCAGCCTTCGTCTCTGCTCAACCCCTCAGCTCTCCAGAGCTGCAAGTCCCCAGAAAGCTGCATCTCCCTTAGACCTGCTTGTTGCCTCCTGGATAAGGTTTAGATTCTTGGCCCTGTGCCTAGGGTAGGCCAGGGAGTGAGGGAAGCGGCCTTTGCTCCCTGGGGCAGGCTTAAGGGAGGAGGTGGGGCCTTAGGAGCCAGGTGGAGGCAATGCGGACACCCAGAATATCTGTAGATTGTCATTGAATAAGACTTTAAAGGAAAAATCTTCCTTCCCACTTTGGGAATGAGGCTTGGGCTTCCGGCTCACCTGGCCAGTTCAGGGTGCAGGTTGGTCTGAGGCAGAGACAGGCACAGATGGAGCACTGTGCCCCCTGAAGCTCTGCAGGCTGGGCAAGTGAGGAGGGCTTTGGCCCCAGCCCTGGCCCTGCCCTCAAGTTGACAGGTGTGCCTGCACCCTGGGACCAGGGCCTGCCGTGGAGGTCCTGTGGTGCAGCCCACATTCATGACCTTCCTGTGGTCTGACCTATGTGCTTGGGAGCAGGACAGCTGATAGAGCAGGCCCAGGAGAGGGAGGGCAGCACCTGGCTTCTTACCCATGTCCCCAACCCTGACTGATGGTCCTAGGGAAGCCAAGGAGCTGTCAGATTTATCCCATGTTCCTGACACCTGAAAGCTGCATTCCACCAGGTGTTGGCCTTTTAAGCCTCAGTGTAACCAACCAGCAGGCTGCCTTGGTGCCATAAGAGGACAGGCAGGCAGTTCTTTCATTTACAAGTGTTTGCTGAGCACTTGCAATGTGCCATGCGTAGTTGGGATTATGGGAAGTGGTCAGTGTTATGGAAGAAAGCTCACCAGGGAGAGGGGACAAGGGAGTTGGGTTGATGCTGCCATTATAAAGAGGGCTGTGGAAAATCCTTTCCAAGAATGTACACTTTGAGCAACGATATGAAGTGGGCAAAGGAGTGAGTTACGATAAAGAGCTACTCTAGGCAGAGGGAGAGCGGGCGCAAAGAGTCTGAGGCAAGAACGCAGACTTGGGAGTCAGCAGATGACATGCAGGAGAGGGCCTGGGCATGCCGAGCCCCATCCCTGCCACAGCAGTCTGCTGGCCTCCTTTGGGTTCTGTGGCTGAAGGGCCCTAGGAAGGCAGCCTGGACAGGAAACGCTGGCTGGGGCAGGGCTGGAGTGGCCATGAGCTTCCCCCAGTGGGCGTAACAGGTACAGGGTGGGCCTGGGTGGTCACCCTAGTGGGCTCTGCTGATCCGGGGTCCTGAACATAATGGGATGGGGGACACTGCCAGTAGGGGTGCTCGGGGTGGGAGGAGCTCTTCACTTCCGTTTTACTCTGTGGAGCTCCACTGCAGGAGTGTGGGAAGGGGTCAGAGGAAAGCTGCTTTGGGTCAGGTTCTTGGTGGTCCTGGTGACCAGGAGGCAGCATGCTGAGAAGGAAGTCACCAGTAGTTCGGTCAGGAAGGGAAACGTTGAGAGAGCCGAGAGCCCTGCACCACCTGTATCTGGACTTCTGCCCCATGTTTCAGGTTCAGCAGGCCCAGTTCACCCGCTGGTTGACCCCCTGACTGCTGGCCCTCACCTGGCTCGCTTTCCCTATCCCCCTGGCACTCTCCCCAACCCTCTGCTTGGACAGCCCCCCCACGAGCACGAGATGCTTCGTCACCCCGTTTTTGGTAAGAATGCACTTGGGGAAGGAGGGGTTCCAGTGTAGGAGTTGGGTTAGCAGTCTGGTCTAACTGCCTGTTCATTCACAAGTTCGACACATATCCCCCGAGAGCTGGTGTGGGGTGGGAGGTGTGATAAGTGCACAAGAAAAACCTAGATGAGAACAGTGGGCAATGGAAGAGTAATGGAGGCTCCAAATGTACATTGAGAGCTTGGGGAGGTAGGTCTCTCTGAAGAAGAAACAGGCTGAATCCTGGAGCCTGAGGAGGAGGGGAGCCCTTCCCCTAGGGGAGGCTCTGAGGAGGAGATGTTTTGTGTCTGCAGGCACCCCCTCCCCCCGTGACCTGCCAGGGGCCATCCCACCCCCCATGTCAGCTGCGCACCAGCTGCAGGCCATGCATGCCCAGTCAGCTGAGCTGCAGCGGCTGGCCATGGAGCAGCAGTGGCTGCACGCACACCCCCACATGCACGGCAGCCACCTGCCAAGCCAGGAAGATTATTACAGGTGAGGCGGCGGGGCCTACGGGTGCGTGGGCGGGCGGGCTGGCTGAGCTCCCACCTACCCCACCTGTGGGCCACAGAATCGGCCTGAGGACAGGCCCTCCTGGCTGTGCCTGTGGCACTCCTCCCCATTAGCAAGCGCCAGGCCCCTGTGGTCCTAGAGGGGACCCCTGTAGCATCATCTTGGTGGGAGGGAGCAAGGAGGGCCAGCTACATGGGAGGCATCTTGGGTCTGCCTGCCCAGGCCCAGTGCTAAGTCCTCCTTCCTTTATTTTTCTTTCCAGTCGACTGAAGAAAGAAGGTGACAAGCAGTTATAAGTTATTTATTTGTTAACGCTGGCTGTGGAAACCCTAGTTCTTGGGGGGATAAACAGGACTTTTTACATACCAATAGGATCTGCAAAAGCAAAAGAATATCTTCTAAAGATTTCTTTATATATTTAAAAACCCCACAACTAAAAATGTATCAGCATAATAGTGTTTGTTTGTAGAGAGGATTCCTTGAGACTGGTTTGGGTCTCCCTGCATGACAGTCCCCCAGAAACTTAGCGAGTCCTGGACTGGACTGAACATTCAGAAAACTTCCCAGCGATATTGGGGTTCAGCTTTGTTTCCTTCCCTTCTTCAACTTCTCAGTAGGTGCTAGGGTCCAGTCACACCCTTCACTGTGCGTGCAGACGCACTCAGTCACGTGTGTCCCACAGCCCACAAGGTGTGCAGATGGGTGGCATATGAGTTTGGAATCCAAGAGCTATAATTTTTAAAGAATCTTTTATTTTGCTACATTGTTGGAAACCATAATTTGAAAAAGTTCTGCAGCACAGCTTTTTACGTCTGTAAATAATTTTAGAGCAGCCTTTTTTTCTTTTCACAAACTACTGTTGATCTATTTTTTCCAGCCATGTCACTAATTATGAATTCCTACCAGCTATTGACAAAATACAGAGTTGATTTTTTAATAAAAAGTTATATATAATTATCCCTTTAATTAAAGGGAGCAGATGGGCGTTACTAATTGCAAACAGGCAAAAGCTTGGGACTTGGTTTGGTTGCAGCAGTGAGCATCCAGGGGTTTGCAGGGACAGTGTTACAAACTTTGTTTTGCTTTGATTCTTCACTTCTGTCTGTTCCAAGCTGTGCTTTGCCAGCAGTGCAGACATCTGTTAGATCAAGCCTCTTGTCACTTTGCACCGGGAGTGCAGGAGTTAAATGTCCACCCGTTGTTCTGTTCTGCAGGATAAAAAACACATGTTTCTGTGTGTCTGATTGTAGATTTCCTTACAGATTTCTATGCACACATATTTGATTGTTCTGGATGGACTGCCTTTATTAATACTCTGACAATTGCGTAAATATTCTAGAAGATTCAAGAAAATTATTCCCTACCAATAGCACACATGCTTGCCAAAGGAGTCTGTCAGGAATTTGCTCTTCTGTGTGTGTTGTCCTGGGCATCTGTGGTGAGATCAGGCCATCCTCCCCACGGCCTGTGGCTCCTTTCCAGTGGGGAGACCCCAGGGTGGTCACAGTTGTGGGTGGTGGCTTATGTGACTACCCCCAGGAGCAAGGTGACCCATGTCAGACTGGGAAGCCATTTGAGTGCCACCCTTCACCCTGAAGTGGGAACAGGGGTGAAAGGCACACCTGCGGAGTGGGGCTCAGGCTGTCCTTTGGGGAGCCCCCCTCAACTTCCGAGTTGCTGCAGAGGATGGGGAGGTTCTGGGACTGTCCGCACCTATTTCTGCCCGGGTATGATCTTTTCTGTTCCTCTTCCCTCAGGCTGTTGAGGGCTGTTTCTGCTGTTTTATGCGGCAGCCACGTCTAAGAATTGTCAGACAACAGTAGGTCGTTTCTGTGGGCCAGTGGGTGTGAAGTGCATCCAGGACCCAAGCCGCATGGATAGGAAGGGGCTGGTGCTGTGAGCCCGGACCCAGCAGATGTGGGCTCAGCCTCGGGTTCACACCTGCATTGTGCATTGTCCGTTTCTATTAAAAACGTGTTCGATTTCAGCTGGGACAGACAGAGGATTGTTTTGTTTGTTGAAAATGTTTGTAGTTTTTTCTTTCATTCCATTTCTGCCTTAAATTTAGCTCCTTATAGAGGAGACAAGCTCAAATGAACCCTTTGTCATCATACTTGTGGCTGCGTTGGCAGGGGGCATTTGTTTCCTCTGGGGCAGTGACCTGCCATCAGAGTGGGCTGCTCTCCAATGAGGCCGCACTTCTGCGGCTCCCATTGCCCCCGATTCCCGCACCGTCACCCCACCCTCTCCCATTTCTTGTTTTCCTTCTGATAGAACACAATACCTACCATTCAGTTAAGACTCTTTATCTCCTCTCTCCAGCATCCATTTTCCAAAGAAGAGAGAGAGGGAAATTCTTTGAAGTCTGTATTGAAAGTTGTCTGAAGGCGTTTTCCTGTTAGGTTTTGGTTCCCCCCACATCCCAAGGTGAAGCACTGAGATTCTTCCATTTGAAACCCTCACCTGGTCAGCTACGGTTTAGGAGGCCCCAGACCTTCCTTTTGTTTGAAGTTGGGTTTTGCTTTTCTGTGTTTTGTATGTATCTTGTTCGATGTTGTCAAGGTTGAGCTTCACGTTTCACTGCGGCAGCAGCAGCAGAGCAGAATGTACATTCTGACTTGCTACGTTTATATATATCTCGAAGCTAAATGTATATATGAGTAGTTTGCCATGAGATAACACAGTGTAAACAGAGTAGACACCCAGAAATCGTGACTTCTGTGTTCTCTCCATTTGAGTATTTTGTAATTTTTTGGAAATATTTGTGGACATAAATAAAACCAAGCTACACTACAACAGCTGGGTGCTGACCTGTGGCTGACCCGTGGACTGTGTCTCATTCCTGGGAGTGGGCGGGATCTTGGCTGCTGGCCCTGACCTGGGTCTCCAGACTGGGAAAGGGCGGAGGGAGCATCTGGTGTTCTCTGCTGTTGCCGGCACATAGCTTACCTTTCCAAGCAGCTTCTGGAAAGATCCACGTCTGCTCTGTCAGAGAGGAAGGTGAGTACATTTGATCTCAGGAGCTGCTCCAACCCGCTGACTTGTGATGGTTGACGGGCAACGAGCTCCCCGCACTGCAGAGTGGGCCCCGGGATGGAGGGCGCCATGGGACCAAGAACACCCTCTCCTTTACCCAGACTCCTTTCTCCACTTAGGAGAGGTCTGCAGAGTGGCTGTTCTTCCTGTCTTGGCCCTTCCATGCCTGAGGCCTGCCCATGTTCCCACCCACCCCCTGCCAGAGCCACCCTTCAGGCTGTGGGTGCATCAGCCCAGCTGTGGGAGCACAGGTGGTGGTCCATCTGGGTCACGGATGAGAAGGTGGGGCTGCAGAGGGAACGGTGAGCAGCAGCAACCCAGGTGCCCTCTTTGCTGGTCTCTTACACGGCATGCTGCTGTTCATGAAACCAGTTTGTAATAGGCATAAATTTATCAGATGCAAAGTTCAAAGTCAAATGCTAAGACATGCTGAATGGATACATGCAGATATACTGCAGAAAAGGCCCCCATCAAAACTGCTTTGATTTTAATAGTTTCTCAGGTGTGGACAATTGGCCATGCTCACTACCCTGCCGTGTACCCCCTTTGAGGCAGGGGGCCTGCCCCGTTAGACAGCAGGATTTGTGAGGAGGCAGAGTCTACTTACTGCCTAGCAGCTGTGCCTCCTGCCAGGCCCTTGCCTCTTGCTCCCCAGATGAACTGGCACCAGCATGCCCCTCTACCCCTTGGTTCCTGTGAGTGCAGTGTGGGCGAAGAAAGGTGTGCTGCAGGGCTGGTATGTGGCCCGAAGCCTCAGCAAGATCCACGGTAAGTTCAGGTGAATGGGGACAGGCTACTTACCTACAGGGTAAGCTGCACCGCAGGGAGATCAGCAGTGATCTCCCATGCAGAGATGGGGTTTGTAAGCCTATGAGACACCGGGACCGTAGAGCCATGCAGCTGTGGGAGCAAACATCCAGTGAGTGGCAGGCAGGGTGCCCTCATCCAGTCAGGGCCCCTCACCGGTCTCAGGCCTGACAGTGTACCTGCTGGGCACCTAGGGAGGCCCAGGGTGGTGTGAGCAGACACCAGCACAGGTTCGGTGCTATGGAATAGGGGCAGGACCCAGACACCTGGGGTCAGGCTAACCGGCCCCATGACCAGTGGAAGTCTGTCTGCATTGGACCCCTGAGCAAGTCCTTCCCACTGGACTGAGGGGCAAAAAATGAACCTATGGTGGGGGTGGGGATCAATCAGGCTTCAGGGTAAAGCCAGTCCTCTGGATTCCTGGGGCTCCCATTGGAAGGCAGCACCAGATGGGAGCTACACTGTCCATCGTGGATGGGTCCCTTGGCCCCTTCGAGGCCCAGGAGTGGCCTCCTGCTGCAGCACAGGCTTTACCCTGGAGTTCAGCACCCTCATGGCTTCTCCAGTCTGCATTTGCGGTTCTTGGAGGTCTCAGGACCCAAGGTCCTTGCTGGGTCCCCAGCTGCCCCACAGAGCTCTAGCAGCTCAAGTTCTGGGCCCTGGACATTGGTTTTGCTCCAGCCTCATGTGGCTTCTCTAATGGTTCTCTTTGCCAGGAACAACCCGCCAGACACCTGTACTTGTTCCCTTTTGACATGTCAGGGGCCCGGACTGCAGAAAGGACCCGTATCTACCTGCACTGGCACCTCAGGTTCCCCTCCCCGACGCCTCATGATGGGACCAGGTTCTGGTGGGTAGAAGGCCTTTGCTCCAAAAATACTTGCTGAGCAGTCCCTGCAGAAGGCTCCTGGTACGCTACAAATGTGTGCTTGTGTCGTGAATGTGGGTCATCATGGAATGGCCGCACCCACTGCTCTGGTGCCTCAGTGACCCTTCTCCTACACATGTCTGTGTCTCTCCCATGCAGTGCTGATGGAGTTCAAAATCTGAGCACAGGTCACGAGCATTACAGATCATGTAAGCAGTACGCACACACCCATGGTGATGCTCTGCCACTAGGGTAATTAGTGTGCACCGTGACGACTGAGGATGGACAGTGTCTTCTATGCCACTCCACCAGGAAGTGGAGGTTTCTGCTTCATCTTTCTCTTAACCTTGACCCCCTGGACTAGCTGCACCTGGTCTTGGTTCTTAGCCCCGGCTCTGTCTTGGTTACACTGTTCTTAGAAGCTTGGTTGGGGTCTGGTGAGTCCCTGAGGTGTGGACACCCAGTGAAATGAATTAGAACTAGAATTTTAAGGCACTTCTTAGAAGACTCGTTCAGAGAGCACACACAGCTTGTCAAACCTGACACACAACAGGTCTGACACTGGTCCTCACCGCCGCTCCCAGCCTTGACCACCACCAGGTGGTAGTCTGTAAGTCCTAGGCTCCACCTCTCTGAGGCTGCCACCCCGCAAGGGGACACTTCTGGGTTAAGGTTCCTCCTTTACCTCCTCCCCCAGATGCGCCAGGAGAGAGGTGTAGGTATGAGTACGATGAGTGTTTTATAAAAGAATTGATGATTCCTGGAGGCAGGGAGCTGGACACATCGTGCGGGCATGGGTGTTTTGGGCAAAGAGCACCTGGAATAGGTCACAGCAGGGGTGAGAGATGGCAGGGAAGAGGGCCTGGGGCTGCAGTGGGGTAGATAGGGCCCAGGCCTGGATGTTAGGACCATGGAAAGACCCTTTGTCTTAAGAACAGTGGTTTCTCTTTTGTTCCTAGTGCTGGGATGTACACAGGGTGTGAGATGCCCGGTAAATGTCCACGAGTAGAAGAGGCCCCATGTGCACCCTCTGTGGCAGGGGATGTCCAAGCATGATGGCCTCAGTACTTGCCCCCACAAAAGTCCCCCTGAGTTGCTGCTGCCCTGGGGGCCCTGTGTGCCCCAAATGTGCTCCCAACTCAGGACATTTCTCCTCCAAGTCTTGCAGGAGGAGCGTGCTCCCAGACAGGACGAGGCCCCATCATGCACTGTGTGGACCTGCAGACAGGGCTCAGCGAGCGCAACAGTGGCCGGTTCTGGCATATTCCAGGGGAGCTGCCTCCATTTCCCCAAAACCTACATCCCTGTGTGAGATAGGTGCCGCATGTCACCTCCCTCAGTCACTGTGCCCCACACCATGGTCTGGGGCTTGTCCAGCAGCCGGGGAAGAGAAAAACCAAACCAACGCCAGCTGTGGCTATGCCACCTGTTCCCTCCACCAATGCTGTGTCAGCCTAAGTGCCATGACCGTCATGGAGGCAGAAGTCACGTTCACTGCCAAGAGCATTGAGGAACGGGAGTTGGTTTTCACATTTGCTAAGAGAACAGTCAGGAGTGGCTTTAACACCTGCAGTGCAGTCACAGGTTTGTTTTTGTTTCAGTGGTGGTGGGGGTGAGTCTCATCCCACGGCCATAGAGCAGAGCTTCCTCTCCCTTTCCTCAGAGTGGAACAGTGTCCTCTCTGAGCTGAGTCCCTGGGAGCCAGCCCAGAGCAGGGTGGCGGTCAGGCCTTAGGAGCTCGGCAGCTGACACTTGGGTTGGGGCTGGAGGCCAGTTCCCCCCTGGGGGTGCAGGCACATGACCTGGGCCCAGGACTTGGCCTGCTTCTCAAGGTGCAGGTGCCAGATAGAGTGGTGGTACCACCTTCCTCACAGTGGGGAGGTAAAGCAAGCTGTGCAGGCGTCACTTAGCTGGTCGCAGGGCGCGTCAAAGGACTTAACGACCCACCCCGGCAGCAGCCCTTGTCACCACTGTGATCACAGTGCGATGTTTGAGTTGAGAGTGTGGTGCTCTGAGATGGGAGATGAAGCAGGCGTGCATCTTGTGAGTCCTGGGCCTCGTGGTGGCTCCCAGGGCGATCTGGGAACAGACCTGAAGGTCAGGGGCACCTTTTTGGAGCTGGCCCAAGGGCTGCCTGATGCTCTGGTCAGTCACCGTCCCCAACCAAACAGGGAACAGCACCTGGCTCAGAACAGATCCAAAGGAAGAGAGGCTGACGGCAGCCATTCCCACTCGTAAAGCCATTTGTGTTTGGAAAGTTCAGGAAGAGGGCCCAGGGTTTGACAAGCCAAGAGTGAGCAGGGAGCCCTTCGTTCCTCATTTGTCTCACAGATTTGACGATTTGCTGGCAACAACAGTCCAGACAGGGGGCTGCCACCCAACACCGCATTTTCTAGAAAATCTAAAGCTGTCCTGAGCAATGTAAATGCGGGGAGAATGAGCCTGGAGTCCCAGAAAAGCATGGGACTAACAGGCTCGAAGGAGCTGCGTGACATCGGAGAGTCACTGAGCCTCTTTGTGCTTCACCTACACGTGGAGCAGGACAGGGAGACCTGCCTCACCTAGCTTACATGGCCATGAAGGGTAAAAGGTAAAATGACATGACATGTAGGCACAGGGAAAGGACTCACTCATCCCAACAAGGGTGGGCGGCGTGGAGGAGGTGGCATTTTGGGTGAAAGTGGGCAAATCAGAAACTGATGGGCAGAGAAGAGGTGGAAGGACTGCACCTGGGAAGAGCATGCGCAGAGGCACGGAGTGTGTTAGTGGCTGGACAGGGTTCTGTGGCTGCCATCCAGGGGGCTGAGCCATGCAGAGCCTGGGGGACTCAGGAAGAAGGCGGAGTCCATTTGGCCATGAGGCTGGTAGAGCCAGTTCCTTAGGCACTGGAGCCATCAAAGGCATTAAAGGAAAGGAAGGGCTTAGACCTATGGGGTGGAATGTGGGCGATGAGGGTAGACAGCCGGTGAGGAGACAGGCATAGGCCCTGGACCAGGGCAAGGGGCACAGAGAGGACCCCAGGAGTCCCCTACAGTCCCGGAAGCCAGCAGGCAGTGGCCCTGAGGGAGCCCAGACAGGGAGGCCACGATGAGGCGAGAAGGCTGTGGTCCAGGTGGGGAGGTGGCCAAGGTGCCCTGTAGAAGGTCATGGTTTTTACACTCACTCAAGTGTCCCTAACTGGTCAGAGTTAAGATGTCAGCACACATTAGCTACTCATAAACCCCAGAGTCTCCTCAGAAGCCAGAGCTGGGCCCAGGACACTGTTGCATTTGGAACTTGTGGTCCGTGTGTCCAATATGCCCCAAAGCATAGGGACAATACAGTGAGGGTTCAGGGGCCAGCTCAAGGACAGCTGCCAGGTGCACTGGGAGGGGCCTCAGCCCACTCAGGCACCACGTGATGGCAGAGGGGAGAAGCACCGTGGCAAAGCACTGGGACGTTCCTGTGAGGTCGGAGATGTAGCAGGTCCATCAACAGGCACTGGGAGGTGGGGCAGGGGCAGTGGGGCCGGGTCAAGTCAGGGCAGGCCAGCTGGTGTTCACCAAGTGCATCTGCTTAACGTTGAGCTTCCCACCTGATGTAGCTTTTTACTCTTGAGCCTTTTGGTGCCTAGGCTTCCTTTAACACGCCGAGCACGCTTCCACCTCGGATCTCAGGTAAGAATTCTCTTCTCACCAGGGCCCTGCTCAAATGGCATCTTTCCAGAGTCTCCACCCATTCTCTCTGGGACAGCCCTCTCCTTGACCCCAGCACCTGTCCTCCCCAACCTCGGGGTAGTGTGTCCTCTCACGTCAGCTCCACAAGGGGTGGACACTGGTTGCTCACAGCTGGGTGTCCAGCACTTGCCATTCACTGCCTGCCATTCCCAGGGTTGATGGCTACCCATTGGGTATACGGACAGATGAGTGGACGGGGGAGGGAGGAAGGAGGAGAGGCCTTCCGGCCCAGAAGCACTGTGTGCACTCAGTATACAAGTGGACCAGGCTGTCCACCTGAGGACTGCTGACATTCGGGACTGAGTGTCTGTTCTTTGCTGTGGGGGCTGACCTGTGCATTGCAGGAGGTTTACAGCATTCCAGAAAAGTAGCAGCCACCCACATTGTGGCAACCAAAAATATCTCCAGATGTCACCAGGTGTCTTCTGGGGTGGAGGCCATAGGCCAGAATCGCCGCCAGTTGCCAGCCACTGAGTTATGCCTGTACTTTGAATAAATGGCTTGTACAGCCCCTTCAAGTCCCCGTGGAGAGTGGGCCGACCCCCAGGGGACCGCTCACCCCTCAGGAGAGCCACAACAAGAAATCAGAGGCTTTGCTGCTGCTATTTATTCTATTACGTATTTACAGTCCAACAGGAGACCTGTCTCTCCAAGGCCACGGCCCTTTGGTTTTTCACTGGCTCCAGACCCCGTACTTGGGCTCCGGGCATCAGACGGTCAGCAAGAGGGGCTGGTGCTCCTCGTCAGTGGCGTCCCCAGGAGGGATTTCATAAATGACACACAGGGAAGAGTACAGGCAGCCCAGGAAGGACACCAGGCTGGAGAAGTACATCACCCCATTGGCGCTGCCCACGGCCGAGGTCAGGGGCCCCAGCACCAGCGAGACCAGAATCTGGGCCAGGAAGTACTGGCAGCTCAGCAGGGAGATGTCCACACCCATGCCACGCCGCGTGCCGTCCATGTTGGACCCTGCAAACTGACCCAAAGGAGGAACCGTCAGTGGCAAGGGGCCAGGCGACCAGGCCCAGTGGCCCAAGCAGCCCATGCATCAAGGGCTCACATTTTGCATGGCCAACGTGCACAGGGAGTGCAGCCAAGAGCTTGATAATATTTGTATTCAGAGAAATGACAACGAAAAGAATCCCTGATTCCTGGGGGCAGAGAGTTGTGTTCTCGCAGCCTGGATGGGCAGCCCTTTCCCCACTTGGACAGCCTCGTCCTTTCTCCTCCACTCGCCTGAAAGCAAACTACTTGCACGGCCAGCTGGTGTTCCAGGCTCTGGGTCATCCCCTTTCTCAGCTTCTGTCGGCCATGCCACATGCTCTGAAACATCCTGTCCCTGTGCTTCCAGCCCAGGCATGATGGTGGGAGGGGGTGGTGTGTGTCCCCTGCTCTGCTCCCCAGCACAGGCCACCTCTGGGATGCTGCCAAAGCCCTCCCCAGGGAAGTCTGTCCTCGCAGCCCCTGCAAGATGCTTGGTGAATGGGCCCATGTTGTGTCCTGGGGAACCTGCAGCTCCTGGCAACTCTACACAGCCTCGAGGCCTGCGGGAATGCCACTGTGGCAGGAGGCCATGGGTTAGCCCCGAACCAACAGCCTGAGGAAGACTGAGAGCAATGTGGGCATCCAGAAGGCTCTACGGGCAACAAAGGCCAAACCTTCCAGTCAGCTCTGCCCAAATCTGGTTAAGGTGGCCTGTGGCCCTGTGTGGCAGGGCAGCCCTTCCCCAAGAAGCCACATCTGTTTAACCCCATGAAGGGTCTCAGGGCTGTAGGGAAGTAGCAAGGAGAACGGAGACCCAGGCAGCACCAGTGCCCAGGGATGAGGCAGTGCTAGCTAGAGGTGTGGGGTGTGTGCACAGCTCACTCGTGTGGTCACAAGCCAGCCTCACCTGGGGGACACATGCAGCCCTCCCCGCAGCCCCAGCCTGAGTGGCATGGGATCTGCTGTAGGTAGAGGGCTAGGCTGGGAGAGGGCCGCCACCAAGGCTGACCTGACTTTGCATGGAAAGTCCATGCTGAACTCTGAACTCACCGAGACCCCCAAACCCCTTAAACCAGGACGCCTCCAGGGCGGGGCCTGGGGAAGGTGACTGAGGCCCAGAACTAAAAGGGAGCTGGAGAAGCTGCGTTAAGGAGGTGGCCCTTAGAGCACCACTTCAAACCCTCGAGGATACTGTGGAAGCCTGCGCCAGGAGCATCATTTGGCCCCGAGGAGAGAGGCCCACCCTCATGGGTGAGCCTCAGTGTCACACTGAGTGACAGCCGCCAGACCCAGCAGGCCACACACTGCATGATTCCTTTTACACGAAATGCCCAGAACAGGTGAATCCATAGGGATGGGAAGTAGGCTCATGGGGACCAGGGGGCCTGAGGGACCGGAGGGGCAATGGTCACATAACTTGTGAGCACAGGATGGGCAAAAGTAAGTGCACAGTTGTGAGGGAAACAGTTTATTCTTTATTATTGTTCATTCATTAATGTATTATAATTTCCCAGATGGACAACTGTGCGCCCACTTTGCCTGTCCTATGCACCCAGTCCTCTGGGCTGTGTACTGGAAGTGGTTCTCAGGGAAGCTGTTCAGGGCCAACCCACGCTGAGCAAAAAGCTCTGGGCTTGCACATGCAGACAGGACCCTCGTCCGGAGGTTTCCTTCCCTGTAGTGCCCCGTGATCGGTCATTAAAGCTCTGATGTTTTGCTCAGCGTGGGTTTGGGCATTACTTCTTGTTTTTAGAAATTCTGTGCCAACACATTATTGATCTCGATGGCAGGTTTTTATGCCCAAGGGCCTGTGCATACAGGTGACCCTGAAGCCTGACAGAGGGGGGGGGCTCTGGGGGATTCCCCCTTCTAGCTTCCCAACTCCCACACGGGGAGGTAGCTCTGCAGGATTGTGCTGTGCTGTCACTGTCCTGATGTCTGGAGGGGGCCCGGCGTGCCCCTCGTGCACCAATGTCAGGTTGGCAGGGGGGCATTTCCCTGGGAAGCTCTCCCAGAGGCTGGGTGGGTGGAGGATGCAGCCAGAGGCCAGGCGCCTACCTCTTTGCTGTGGTAGTAGTCACAGAGCAGTGAGTAGGGCAGCGTGCACAGCGTGGAGAACAGGATCCCGTAGGTGATGCACAGGGACAGAACCACGTAGAGGTTCCTGGACAGGGTGGCGAGCCCGGTCCCCAGGCCGAAGGCCAGGTAGGCAACGAAGTACAGCGTGCGGACGCTGAGGCATTCTTCCAGCTTCTCCAGGACGGCTGCAGGCCGGACAGGAGGGTGAGGGCTCCATGTCCCTGGGCCGCCCTGCCCTGCCCTCCCCACCCCGGGGCTGAACCTCAGGCTGGCAGGCAGTGTGAGCCCCACTACAGGCAGGTCGACCTGCGCGTGGGCCCAGGGAGGTGGAGCCAGAGGGAGGGCAGGGTGTGGGGTGGCTCCCAGGTGTTGCTGCAGGGGAAGGGGTCTTTGGATGGTTGTCCCAGAGGCTCAAGAATGTAAGGTTTCTGGCTGGAGCCCATGTCCCCATGCAGATCCACACACTCTGTCTCTCCTAAAATGAAGACACCAGCAGCCACAGCTCAGCCAGCGTCCAGGGACCCTGCGAGGATGTGGCACCTCGACTGCGGATGATACCACTCTGGCATCGGGTAGCTCAGGCCACTTCCCCACACCCTGGTGTCACCAGCTGTGGGGAACCAGGCACCCGACACCCCATGTGGCACCAGGGGCTGGCAAGCAAGAGCCAAGGAATGTCCTAGCATAGTCCCTGCACCCCATGAAGTCGCACCCCATGAAGTCACACCCTGGCCCTGGGGCTGGAATCTGCAAGGAATGGGGCGAGAAAGCGAAACAGGTCTGCAAACGGCAGCGCTCTGGACTGGGACCTGCGGGCCGGAAGCCTTAGTTCGCACCCCTGCAGCTAAGAATGGTTTTTATTTTTTTTACCTGTTTTTAGAAGTCAAAATGAGGTTAATGTTTTGTGTCACATGAAAATGACACGAAATTCAGTGCTCATGAATAGATGAAATTTGCCCAGAGCTCAGCCACATGCTCATTTTGTCTCATCTGTTTGGCCTGCAAAGCCATGTGGTCTGCTCTCCACCCACGTGGAAAACACAGGTGGCCCCCTGAGACGTGTGGGTGGCACACTGCCAGCATTCCCCCCTGGGAGGCACCTGCACCCACGTAACTGCACATGTTTTTTCTTGTCCCTGGGTCACCCAGGCGCAGCCCCGGGGTGGTCTCAAACTATGGCCACAGCACCCCTCCACATCCCTCTCCAGTGCACCTGCCCCTCCGCCCTCTGCACCAGCCGCCACCTGAATGATGTGGAAAGGATTCAGGGGGCTGGAGGACAGCACACCTGCCTGGGGGTGCCTCCCTCAATTATTACGGGCCTGACCCTCTGCCCCGTGGCTTACTTGGGTCTGGGCATACACTGAGCTCCAACCAGCCCCACCTGCCACCCAGTACAGGGCAGGGCACCCCAGCAGGCTGCTGAATGAGAAAAGGCAGCGCGGAGATCAGAGCCTGCAGTTGAAAGGACACCCTCCTGCCTTCGATCCGCACTCTGGTCACCCAACCAAGGGCCCTCAGAGCTCCCACAAAGGGCACACCCCTTGTCTCCCCAGCTCGGGTACCTGAGTACAAGGCGGCGCTGAAGGCATAAATGCACATCCCCCAGCAGCCTGCGGTGACGCCGCTGTTGTACTTCTGATACGCCTCCGATGCGTGCGGGGCTTTGGGGTCTCCCTGAAACACCACCTCGCCCATGAAGTCCGTGTAGAAGAGCAGCATCCCCTCGAACGAGAGCCAACCTGGGAGGGGCAGAGGGCCGTGACCGGTGGTGCAGACGGCGGGCGGGCCCGCTTGCACCGACAGCCACTTCGGACCAATTCTCAAAGAAGTGCCATAGATTCAAAACTTAAAGAGGGAACCATCTAGCCTCACCACCCAGAGACCTCTTCACCTCAGTTAAAATTTTGTAGGTTTCATAGCAGTCTTTTTTTTTTTTTAAAGCAAATACCTATTCTCACACACACAGGCTTTGTTGCATGAAGGTTCTGTATTCTGTTCTTTCTCTGAGCGTTATTACCAAGGGGAACACTGAGCCCCCTCCTCCTCCTAAGACAAGAAAATGCCTGCGAGGCTCCAGCCACAGGTGGGGGGGGCTGTAATCAAGAAGATCCATAAAGCTGCACAAATGTAGCTGCAGATCCAACGTGCTTTATTACCAATTAAGCGGTAGGGACTTCTCCCTCTGCATTCCCTCCCCATCAATCTCCTTCGGTACGGGAAGGGGGGGTATCAGCCCTCTTGAACCCCAGTGATTATCGTGCCCAAGTTCCTACGCCACTCAACATTCTGAAATAGCCCTGTTTTCCTGACAGCAGAATACCTCGAGCGTGGGCTCACATAATCCACTTAGCCCCTCTCCCGAGGCTGGGCGTTCCTACCTCCCCGACTCCCATCCCTGGCTGTGATAAATCACACCGGGATAAATGCCTTGCATATACACTCCTGATACAATCTCTGATGACATCTTCAAAAAGAGTACCAAACAGGATCACCGGGATAAATGTTATGGACATTTTTAAGATTCTTGCCTATTGGCAAAATGCCTCCTAGAAAGTCATTCTGATTTATATCCTACAACGTTTGAGAGCCCTGGATTATCTCAAATTCTTAGTCATCCTTGGCCGTTCCATAACCCAACAATGGAGATACTGAATGGCATGCAGCTCAAGGTGGGGCTTTTCCGTAGTAATTCAGAGGCCAGGCCTCGTGAACGCAAGACCAGCGCTGAACGTGCGGGCATGTGTGTCTGTCCTGGCCGTACGTGAGGCTGAAAATGGCTTAAAACACCAGTCCCACCGGTGGGAAAGGGACATCTGTCCCATAACTGAGTTGCCCATTCTTTGGCAATGAGGTTTTAGGCTCTGGAGACCCAGGTGTCTGGCCTCGTGTCTGAACCCCTGCTTTTACCTGGGCCACCTGGCGCAGGCTCCTCTCCCACCTTCCTAGGGAACAGCCCTCTGGGCAGCCCCACCCCCCACCGGCCCTTGGAGGTATCGGGGAGCTAAATGAACGTGGGGGCATCCCGGAATGCCATTAGTGGAAGACCCCCTGGGTCCAGCAGCCCTGTCCCCGCCACACAGTGTGACCCCAGCTGGGACAGGGACACACGGGGGCCGTGCCAAGAGCTCACCCAGGAAGTGGTTGACACACAGGTTGCGCAGCGCCTTGGGCATGTGGCAGATGGTGGAACAGAGGTGCCTCAGGGACAGGGGCTGCCCCAGGGGCTCGCTGGAGCCCATCAGCTCGCTCTCGTACTTCACGCCGTTCAGTAAGATGTTTGCCACCTGTGAAGGGAGCCCCAAAACCCAGCATCAGAGCCCCACACTCCGCTGACCCGGAAGCACAGGCAGACACAGGGCCGCACGGGTCTGCACTCCTGGACAGTGTTGGCTGAGCACCACATGCCACTCAGACGAGAAGTGGCTTCAGGGACTCGGAGGAGCCACTGGGAATGGAATTGCATCTCTGGTGGGGCCGCTTTGAGGCCCCAGGACACAGGTTCTGTCTGCAGGGAGTACGTTGGTAACTTGCCACATGTGGAATAAACAGAACATGGGTCTGGCTTTGTGTGAATTCCCTTCTTTTCCATCAGAGAAGGGTGTGAAAGACTGATTTCAGGTGATAGGGGAACCTGTCCACACCTCCTGCTGGACAGGTGGTACTCCTGTCCACACAGTGGTCCAGGGCCCAGGGAGCAGATGCACCTACCTGGGCCCCTGGTGAGGGCTTGCAGGCACCCAGACACCCCCCGCCCACGGAATGGAAACCACCGAGCGGCTACCCTGGTTTCGGGGCTCACGAGTGACACTCTGCCAGGAGAGCGGCTCGCCACCCTCCGCGGCTGCCTGGCTGGAGCGTGGACTCCAGCCGGGTGAGCACATCATGCTGACAGCAGGTGTCTCGGGCATAAAGAGGAGACACTGCTCTGGCTCCAGAGGGACCCTGGGCTGTGTCAGCACCTGGGGACCCCAGGCGGAATGGAAAGAGGAAGGAAACAGGCCCCAGTCTGGGTCACGGTCAGCTGCTGTCACGGAGAAAGACTGCAACATCACACCTGCGCCCGGAGGCATTTACATTTAGCTCAGGGTTTTCACTTTCCTCCGAGAACTGATTCACAAATCGCACTATTGAGAACAAAAAATTTTAAAAGGAGATTGTTAACCATACATAAAAGTGTAGTTCAGACTTTCAACTAATGATGGGTATGTACCAGCCATTTGAATTTTGGGGACCAGGACAGGATGACGACCCAAGGTTGACCGAAAGCCTCAGTGCCTGCTCTCAGGTCACCAAGAACAAGGGGCCCTGGGCTGGGCACCTGCAGAAATCTCTCTGCTGTGACAAGAACAGGACTTCCTAACCCTCCCAGGATTTCAGAACCCTCCTGGTTCCTCTGAACCTTCCCAGGTCTGAGCCTACAGGGTGCCCACAGGCAGCCTCGGTACTTCTTGCGAGGACAGTCACGCACCCTTCCCGGATGTGAGCTGATCATCAGAGTTAAGAGGTGACAAGAATGGCACTGGGCCCGGCGGGCCACCATGCACCAGGGAAAAGCAATAGCCACGCTTAAGAATTTCACAACGGGACTTCCAGCCAAGATGGAGGCGTAGGTGGACACACTGTGCCTCCTCGCACAACCAAAGTAAGGACGACAACAATTTAGAAACAAAATAACAACCAGTACTGACAGAAAATTGAACTGTATGGAAGTCTGACAACCAAGGAGTTAAAGACGCATTCATCCAGGCTGGTAGGAGGGCAGAGTCAGGTGGAGAGGGGTCGAGACAAAAAAAAAAGAGTGGTGGCTGGCGGCCCCCAGGTGAGGGGTGGCAGCAGGCGGATCCAGTGAGGGGGCAGATCATGGAGGGGCGCGGCATGCAAGGCGTCTGGTGGGCCAGGCAGTCCCACATTCACGTGCAGATAAACCAGGTGCAACTGGGGAGCAAAACAGGCCGTGCAACCCAGGGCTCCAGTGTGGGGAAATGAAGCCTCAAAACACCAACTGAAAACACCTGTGGGGGTTGAGGTGCCGGGAGAGGCTCCCAGCCTCACAGGAGAGTTCGTTGGAGAGACCCACAGGGTCCTAAAATGTACACAAGCCCAGCTACCGGGGAATCAGCACCAAAAGGGCCCAGTTTGCTTGGGGGAAGTGGTGGAAGGGACTGAAATCCAGCAGAGAGTGGAACAAGCGCCATTGTTCCCTCTCTGACTCTGCCCACACACAGTGTCACAACCCAGCCACATGGGTTGACCTGCCAAGGCAAACACCTAAGGCTCTGCCCTTCATATGTAACAGGTGCATCAAGACAAAAAAAAAATGGCCCAAATGAAAGAACAGATCAAAGCCCCCCCCAAATACAACTAAGCAATGAAGAGATAGCCAACCTATCAGATGCACAGTTCAAAGCACTGGTGATCAGGATGCTCAGAGAATTGGTTGAATTTGGTCATAAATTAGATGAAAAATGAAGGCTACACTAAGTGAAATAAAGGAAAATGCACAGGGAACCAACAGTGATGGGAAGGAAACCGGGACTCAAATCAATGGAGTGGACCAGAAGGAAAAAAGAAACAACCAAACAGAAAAGAATGAAGAAACAAGAATTCAAAAAAATGAAGAGAGGCTTAGGATCCTCCAGGACATCTTTAAACGTTCCAACATCCAAATTGTAGGGGTACCAGAAGGAGAAGAGGAAAAGCAACAAGTGGAAAAATTATTTGAACAAATAATAAAGGAGAACTTCCCCAATCTGGCAAAGGAAATAGCTTCCAGGAGTCCAGGAAGCTCAGAGAGTCCCAAAGAAGGTGGGCCCAAGGAGGAACACACCAAGGCACATCATCATTACATCACCCAAGATTAAAGATAAGGAGAGAATCTTAAAAGCAGCAAGAGAAAAGGAAACAGTTACTTACAAAGGTATTCCCACAAGACTATCAGCTGATTTCTCAAAAGAAACCTTGCAGGCAAGAAGGAGCTGGAAAGAAGTAGTCAAAGTCA
>PVKM010022218.1:0-21993 GCA_004027735.1 Carollia perspicillata
AAAGACATTGAAATAGAAAAGGGGATGACAGTATCCAGAGGGGAGAGGGGAGGGAATTTCAGGGAAAAAGGGGAGGGATTATAGGAACAAGTATAAAGGACACATGGACAAAAACTAAGGGGGGTGGAAAGGGGAGGGAGGTGGGGAGCACTGGGGGGTGGTCTGGGATGGGAGTAAAAGACAGAAAACTGTACTGAAAAACAATTAAAATAAAAAAAAAGAAAAAGAAAAAAAGAATAAATAAGATCTTTAAAAAAAAAAAAGAAGGCAGTCTAGTTTCACTTTTCTGCATGTATCTCTCCAGTTTTCCCAACCCCATTTATTGAATAAACTGTCTTTAGCCCATTGTATTGTGCTTGCTTCCTCTGTTGAATATTAATTGACTATGAAAGTATGGGTTTATTTCTGGGATCTCTATTCCATTCCATTGATCTCTGTGTCTGTTTTTATGCCAGTACCATGCTGTTTTGATTACTATGGCCTTATAGTATAGTTTGATGTTAGGTAGTGTGATTCCTCCAACTTTGTTGTTCTTTCTCAGAATCACTGTTGTTATGCAAGGCCATTTGTGGTTCCATATAAATTTTGGAAATATTTGTTCTTGTTCTGTGAAATACATCACTGGAATCTTGATAGGAATTGAGTTGAATCTGTAGATCGTTTTGGGTAGTGTGGACATTTTAATGATGTTAATTCTTCCTATCCATGAATACAGCATATGCTTCCTCTTACTTGTATCTTTTCTTCAGTGTCTTTGTTCAGTGTCTTATAATTTTCTAAGCACAGGAAAATTACTTCTTTTACATGTTTGATTAGGTTTATTCCTAGGTATTTTATTGTTTTTGAAGCAATTGTGAATGGGATTGTTTCTTAATTTCCCTTTCTGTAAGTTTGTTATTGGCATGTAAAAATGCAGCTGATTTCTGGATAGCAATTTTGTATCCTGTTACTTTGCTGAATTCGTTAATCCATTCTAGTAGTTTCTTAGTGGAATCTTTGGGGTTCTCAATATGTAATATCATATCATCTACAAATAATGACAGTTTTACTTCATCTTTTTCAATTTGGATGCCTTTTTTTCCTTCTTATCTGGTCACTGTGGCCTAGACTTTCGGTACTATGTTGAATAAGAGAGGTGAAAGCGGACGTCCCTGTCTTTTTCCCTATCTTAAGAGGAACACTAACAATTTTTACTCATTGAGTATGATACTGGCAGTGGGTTTGTCACAAATAGCCCTTAGTATGTTTAAGGATGTTCCCTCTAATCCCACTTTGCTGAGAGTTTTTATCACAAATGGATGCTGGATTTTATCAGATGTTTTTTTCCTGCATTTATTGACATGATCGTGTGGTTTTTATCCTTCATTTTGTTTATGTGGTGAATCACGTTTATTGATTTGCGAATGTTGTACCAACCTTGCATTCCTGGAATAAATCCCACCTGATCATGGTGTAAGATATTTTTGATGCTTTACTATATTCAGTTTGCTAATATTTTGTTGAGGATTTTAGGATCTCTGTTCATCAGGGATATTGGCCTATGATTTTCTTTCATTATAGTGTCTTTATCTGGTTTTGGAATTGATTAATGCTGGCCTCATAAAATCAATTTGAGAGCCTCTCCTCCTCTCTAGTTTTATGAAATAATTTCAGAAGTAGAGGTGTTAGTTCTCAGAATGTTTGGTAAAATTTACTTGTGAAGCCATCTGGTCCAGGGCTTTTGTTTGTTGGGAGTTTTTGGATTACTGTTTCAGTTTCACTAGGTATAATCTGTCTATTCACGTTCTCTGATTCTTCCTGATTTAGTTTTGAAAGACTGTAAGTTTCTGGGAATTGATCCATTTCATCCAGGTTGTCCAGTTGGTTGGCACACAGTAGTTGTTCATAATATTTTCTTACAATACTTTGTATTTCTTTTATGTCAGTTGTTATTTATCCTCTTTTTTTCTTGATGAGTCTGGTTAAAGGTTTGTCAATCTTGTTTATCTTTTCAAAGTACCAGATTCATAGATTCATTGATCTTTTGTATCATTTTTTCAGACTCTATTTCATTTATTTCTTGTCTGATCTTTGTTATCTCCTTTCTTCTACTCACTTTGGGCTTTATTTGTTGTCTTTTTTCAAGTTCCTTTAGGTATTAAGTTACATTGTTTATTTGAACTTTTGCTTATTTTTTGAGATAGTCCTGTAATGCTACGAATTTCCCTCTTAGGATTGGTTTCCCTGTGTCCCACAGATTTTGGATCGTTACGTCTTCGTTTCCATTTTTTTTTTCAAGGTATCTTTTGATTTCTTCTTTGATCTCACTGTCGACCTATTCATTGTTTAATAGCATGTTAGCTTCCATGTCTTTGTGTTTTTTCAGTGTTCTTCTTCTGATTGATTTCTCGTCGAAGAGCATTGTGGACAGAGAAGATGCGTGATATGATTTCCATCTTCTTTAATTTATTGAGACATGTTTTGTGTCCTAACATGTGGTCTACCCTATAAAACATTCCATGTATACTTGGGGCGTATGTATGTTCTCCTGCTTTGAGGTGAAATGCTCCGAAGATACCAATTAAATCCTTTCGATCCAGTGTGTCATTTAAGGCCACTGTCTCCTTGTTGATTTTCTGTCTGAGGGATCTATCCATTGAAATCAATGGAGTGTTAAAATCCCCATCTATGACCATATATCTGTCCATCTCTCCCTGTATGTCTGTCAAGATCTGCTTCACATATTTAGGTGCTCCTGCGTTGGGTGTGTAAATGTTTACTAGGGCTACATCCTCTTGTTGGATTGTTCCCTTTATCATTATGCAGTGTCCTTCTTTGTCTCTTACTATAGCCTTGGTTTTAACAACTATTTTATTAGATATAAGTACTGCTACCCCATCTTTTTTTTCCTTTTCATTTGCGTGAAATATCTTTTTTCATCCCTTTACTTTTAGTCTGTGTATATGTTTTGATCTGAGATGGGTCTCTTGGAGGCAGCATATATATGGGTCTTGTTTTCTTATCCATTAGCCATCCTACGTCTTTTAGTTGGAACAGTTAAGATGTTTACATTTAACATTATTACTGATAGATACGTATTTACCACCATTTTATTGTTAGACTGTTTTCCTATGTATTTTTTTCTCTTTTTCTTCTTTTTCTTAAAGCAAGCCCTTTAACAATTGTTGCAGTACCAGTTTGGTGTTAACAAAGTCCTTAGCTTTTTCTTGTCTCTGAAGCTCCTTATTTCTCCTTTGACTTTAAATGATAGCCTTGATGGGTTAATTAGGGTTGATTGTAGGTCCTTGCTTTTCATCACCTTGAATATTTCATGCCATTCCCTCTGCCCTGAAATGTTTCTGTTAAGACATCAGATGACAGTCAAATTGGTGTTCCTTTGTATGTAACTACCTGCTTTTCTCTTGTTACTTTTAAGATTCTCTCCTTGTCTTTAAGCCTTGTCATTTTAATTATGATGCGCCTTGATGTAGTTCTCTTTGGGTCCAACTTGTTTGGAACTTTCTGAGCTTTGTGGACTTGTGTGTCTTTTTTCTTCACCACATTAGGGAATTTTTCAGTCATTATTTTTTCAAATATGTCCTCGATCCATTGCTCACTCCCTTGCCCTTCTGGTTCCCATAATGTGGATATTGTTATTCTTTAGCTTGTCAAAAATATTTCTTAAGCTCTCCTCATTTTTTAAAATTCTTTTTCTTTTTGATGTTCTGCCTGTTTGCGTGTTTTTTTTTACCTTGTCTTCCAAATCACTGATTTGATCCTCTGCTTCATCTAACCTACTGATTATTCCTCCCAGTGTATTGTTTATTTCAGATACTGCATTCTTTATTTCTACTAGTCCTTTTTTATAGTTTCTATGTCTTTTTTTTCATGCTGTTGAGTATCCTTATAATCATTACTCTAAACTCTCTGATAAGTTGTTTGCTTCTATTTCATCTAGTTGTCCTTCTAGAGAATTCTCTTATTTCACTTGGGGTCTGTTTCTTTGTCCTCTTATTGTGGCCATGTCTTTATATTTATTTCTATGTGCTAGGTAGATCTGCAACGACTCTGGTATAGCCCTTTGTCAGATGCTGCTTGTGTTGGCCCTGGTCAGCCTGCTTGGAGCTATCAGCAATATACAGCATGTGGCTCCCTCTGCTTGCCTGGGTGTGTGCAGAAAGAACTAGGCTGTCCACCAAGGCCAGTTTTCAGCACTGGGCTGTGGCGTGGGTCTGTTGATGATGTTTCACACATCTCCCAGAGAGCCACCTTAGTTGTTAAACTAATGAGTGATATGGCCTCAAGCTGTAATTAGCAGCTGGTTGAATCCTCACAGAGTGGGACAGAGTAATTCCTGCAGGTGGGGCTGTTGCTTCTCCGCAGGCTGATGCCATTTGGAGAGCAGTGCTCAGCCTGAGAAAGATGGCTGCTGAAGAATGGGGAATGACTCAGCACAGGGATCCTTGGCTGTTCTTGGTCTCTCCCCAGGGCCACCAACCCCAGACTCTTCTCGAGTGTCACTAGTCCATTGGCCTGCCCTCCCTGTGCCAGAGCCCAGGGTAAGTGGCTGCAAACAAAGTTTTGTGTGTTGTCCATTTAAGAGGCTTTCTGAGTCTCCACCTGTCTCTCTCTGGGAGACAGAAACCGTGATGTTTGTCACAGCTGGATGTTATCTGGGTTCCTTTCTGGCTCTGGTGCTGTGTGTGTGGAAGGGGAGCCCAGCTTGGGGTTTAGGCCCCACATTTCTCAGGGGGAAACCCTCAGCCACTGAAATATTCCTTCAGGACTTCAGCTTCCATCTGTGGGAGCCCAATCAGCCCTCTCACGTTTCCATACTCCCTACTAGTCTCGTTGTGATGAAGTGGTTTTGTGTATGTGTGTGTGTGTGTGTGTCCATGGTTATAAGGCTTCTCTCCAGCTAGTGTTCAGTTGTTTATTCTGGATGATTTCTCTGCAACTTAGTTGGAATTCCAGATTGGTCCTGGGAGGAGGTTAGAGTAGCTTCCACTTATTCCTCTGCCATCTTTGGTCTCCAACAGCCTTCTTCAATAAATCCAGACATCCAGAACAATCTTTTTACTCCAATTAGAAAGCCTTTCCACTGAGGGTTTTCTGGAACCTTACCTGCTGATGCCACTGTAGGTAAAGTCCTGATCAGCTGTCATCCTTGGAATGCTGCCCTGATTCTGTGGCTCTGACAGTTTTGAGTATTATTATAGACACAGTTTCCTTCAGAGTAAAAGAGACCTTGGAACTAGTAGATGCCCTGCTCTTCATTTCGTTTTGTAACTTGGAGCATTTTCCTAATTTTGTGCCATCGTCATCCTCAGATTCAACCTATTAAATAGCTAATATGAGTGGAATCTGTACAAAAAACAAAATAAGCATGGAAACATTATTCATGGAGAGTGATTTTGCCTGATAACCCCTGTGTTGTTATAAGACTTAATATTTTTCCTGAAATCAGTTAATATCTTTGTATTTATTTCTAAAGGAAACTGTATTGCAGTATTCTGAACTGAACAGTAAATTGGCATCACTCGTAATGAAATAAATACACAGTAATTAAAATTTAAAGCTTGCATCTCTTATCTGATAGAACACCTCTGAGAAACATCCCTTGGGAGAGCTGTTCTATCAGAGGGGCTGAGGTGAGGTGAGGGAAGCAGACCCATTTATCCCTGGCTTTAATATTCAAGTTTAATTTCACTTGTGAGTTTTGTTTATACCATGATTTTTCAGCCTTGGCACTACTGACTTTTCATGACAGACCTTTGCTGTTGGAGACCGAACCATGTGTCATAAGAGTTTAGCAGCATCCTTGACCTCTAACCAGTAGACGCCAGTAGTTCACCCTCAGGTGTGACAACCGAAGGTGTGTCTAGACATTGCCAAGTAGCGCCCCCTGGTGGAGGCAAAATGGTGCCAGGTTGAGAGCCACCATGTAACACCGAAGTCATTACGTTGCCTTTACTATTGTCGTTGTTGTTGTCTTAAATTGTCACTTTGTTAAGTTTGCACGTTTAAAATACACTGCACTTTTTGAGATCATATAGCATTCTTGTGACTCCCCTGTTATAGGGAATGGAAGTGGCCTTGGCCTCTCCTGAAACTTTCTTGGAGCACCACTAGTCCCTTCTCTGTATAGAGGCAATTTACCTGCTATTTGTCACTTCCCAAAGGACTCTCCATGGTAAATGAGGGACTGGATCCTCTCCACCTTCCTCATGTGTTTCTGGCTTATATACAGATATGCTTCATTTTAAGAAAATTCAGTGACAAAGGACTTTATGTGCTATTCACTGTCAACATCAATGGAGGCCTACATTTTTTTGTAAGTTACTACTTTAAATGTATTATCTTTTTTACTTCACAGAAGTCTAGTGATACTGGTTAGTGTCATTTGGCCTTTTTTTTCCCCTGTGGGAAAAACTGAAGCTTAGGTAGGTTGAATGACTTGCCCAAAGCCACAGTGTTGAAGGTACTTTTCTGTTAAAATGGAAGCACTTTGTCCCAAATGAAGGAATATTTACATCAATTATGAAATGTAGTAGGATTTATAGTAATTTTGTATATGAATATGTGGTAAGTACTGATGCTGCACCTTTTCTTTAAGATTATAAACCTAATTATAAAATTATAAACTATGTTCATTACTACTTCAAAAATACTTTGAATACAAACTTGAAAGAAATTTGAATACTTTGAATACAAACTAGAAAGAAATTTCAAGGTATTTGAAAAAGTTATGTTTAAGTAGGAGACATCTGAGTTTCTAAATGATTTGAAGACTATTCCTCTCTTTTAAAAAGGAAATGTGTAAGTTAAATAACAAAGGAAGATATAGTTCAAATTACAGCCAAAGTTCCACTTTTCTTTATAAGTCTTGCTAAGAAATGCCCATTTTCTACACATGTACAAATGTTCGTGTGTCCGTATGTCATGTGGTCAGCGTTCTCTCAGAGTGGATTTGATTTCTGCCGTGTCTTTGGGCAGAAGGCTGGCCAGCCACCTCTTGTTGGGGTGCCCAGCCGAGACAGTCTGCGGAAGCAGGCAGCGGGTCTGCTCCCTCTGTTTTTGGTGATGTTTTGCTGTTTTTTAATGCAAATACTTCTGGATGAGATTAAGTACTACCTAGCTACCAAAAGAAAGGGTGGGGTGGGATGGGCAGAGGAGGGCAAAGAGGGAAAAATTGGGACAACTGTAATAGAATAACAAAAAAGTGTTAATATTTTTAAATTTTTTTTTAAAAAGGTCAAGTTTGGTTCGCTCTTAGGCTCTTAGTGACAGCCATTATTCTTGCTGCAGTCACAGAGGGGTAAGGATAGTAGGCCATGTCACCACCTACTTTCTCACTAGTGAGGACTCAGACCCAGACCCAAATCGAGGAGACAGGTGAACATGTGGCTGCCCTGTCAGGGAAGCCAGATAGGTAGTCGTTTGCCTGCAGGATGCATAGAACATTTTTTTCAACTGCATGGGTGTTATCACCCGTGATATTTTTATTTAAACATTCTTCCATCGATGTCTTCCCATTCATTTTTAATTTCGTAGTGCTTCATAATAGACAGATGTGCTTTGAATGGAGTATTTGAGTGACAGTCGTGAACCTGTGCTCAGGATTTGCTAAGTTGCTGGCATTGAACCTCATAACCGCTGAGTTAGGTGGCGGAGGGAATGCCCCCTTTCTACGTGAGTGAGATGCGGCTCAGACAGGTCAGCCGTTCCCGCCTCTGTGGTTCTGTGTGGTGCTATGTCCTGTGGTAGTTCCTTCTGAATGTGAGGTCAATCTATTGTACTCTTTTAGGGAGCTTTCTTTTTTGTGTAGTTCTTGTTAAATGCTCTCTGTCTCTTCGCTGCTAAAAATTTGTCATGCTTTTTGCCGTTGACTGTTTTCATGTGTTACATACAATTAGAAATTGAGATTTTGGTTGACTAGCTACTCAGCATGTGTATTTCCCTTAGGTACAGAAGGACTTTTTTTTTTTACCAGTTTGTCCATGTTCATAATGGGAGGGTGCATACGGCTCATCTCAAATTTAAAAGAATTACCCTCCCTACCCATAGCCTGAACTTGTTTTTTCTGGACTTGATTCTGTGCCCACCCTGCCCACAACTACAAAATTCCCAAGAAATACGACCTGGCGTGAGATCGTTTCATGTACATTTACATGCGTGTGATCCTCACATCCATCAGTAGTCTTCTGCACTCACCAGAAGTACTGTGTAATGTCTGGGGAAATTTTTTAAATGTTTTAAAAGGGCTGTAGGCATTTTAGTGCAAGTTTCTTCTCAGCTTTTCTCTGATGTGTGTCATGAGAAAAGAGCAGTAACCGGGAACGTGGGTGGCATCGCTGCCGCGGGCCCGGCTGATCCCCTTCAGTCCGTCGAAAAGGCAGCGTTCTCCGCCGGGTCTGCGCTGAGAGACGCCCAGGGTGGCGAGCCTAGATCTTCGGTGCCTGCAGGTGTCGTTCTTAATATTCTAAGTTATCCTCTGGCACCATGGCAGACAGGAGTGGAGCTCATGGTCTTCATGAGAAGTAACGAAGCCGGTGTCAGGTGGGGGTGGGCGAAGGCCTCCGACCCAGTAAGGGAGGTAAAGCTTGCAAGTGTTAGTAGTGGCTAGCGCTGGCCCATGTGACCTCCGAGTCTTTGTGCTGGTGGCATGAGGTGTGGTGGTGATGCGGTCTCTCCAGGGACTCACAACCTACTTATAAGCAATTCCAAGAGCTTGAAACACAGAGGCATATGGAAATTTCACTCTCAGACTTAACATATAATGTGCAAAATGAATTTTTCACATTGTTTTTTTTAATGGAAGAATTCCAGCTTTTCCTCACTGGTGTGCCTTTTGGAGTTACTGCCCTTCAAAGTAGCTGGAGAGGGAAGGGCTGTAATGTAAGCAGAGGGGCATTTGTAAGGGAGAGCTGTGTAAGACGTGACGATGATTTTGGAAACTTTATTCTGGGTGTCAAATTGAACAGAGCCATTACTGAAAAAACAAATTACCAGAAACACATTGTTAACACTCTCTCTGATTTGGGCCTGGAGAACCATACTGTGAATTGAAGGGAAGATACATAGAGAGAAAAATAGCAAATTAAGAGGACAAAAAACCAGGGGGAAGGCAGGGCGCCCGCTGGCATAGGCAGAGGAGAACGTGTAACTGGCGTCTGATGCATTTCCTGGGATTCAGTGCGTTTGCAAATCGCTCCATTGCATCTTAGCAGAATCTAATCTGAGGAACGAAGAGCTGACTGGTGAACATAGTTGCTTGAATTCCCTCAGTACTCCTGAAATATAACAGAGCAAGGAACAGTATAATGAAAAATAACAGAGACAGTAGCTAAGGGCTTAACTTACGATCAGTGTTCATTACAACAAATGACACTTTCACTGCAGAGTTACCATAAAGATTATTGACTGTTACGTAATGTGGTTCCCATCTGAATAGATTCAAGAACAGCTTAGCATGTGAATGGGAGAGCTGAAGCAAGAGGAGGAAGGAGGAAGTGCGCAATACCCTTGTTCATTTTTTCAGTTAGTACTAGTGAGCCTCCCTTTCAGAATCCTGGACAGGGCAAAGAATTGGGCCTTCTTTCTCTCTGCCACAATTGTCTTTGGTATTGGCCAGTGTTTTAGATGAAGACCAGCCTCAAAAAGTGACTGAACTCTAAATTTTTAAATTACAATTGACAGGCAATATTATATTAGTTTTAGGTATGCAACATAGTGATCAGATGTTTTTATATACTTTACAAAGAGATCAGCTAGGTAAGCGACTAAATTGTTGATAATTTTATATCCAAAACCCCCATTCGCTGCCATTTTCTATTTTCCTCAAGCTTATGTGTTATAATGTTTAAAAAATACCTCTTTGGAAAGAAACTGTCATTTATGTGACTTCATCCTCCTAATGATTCTGTGGAGTATGTATTATTATTAACTGTCCCACTACCCAGAAGAGAAAGTATGCTGAGAGAGGTTAAGGTCACCAAGGTTACCCAGCTGCAAATTATTGTAGATGAAATTCAAAACTGGGTCTCTCCAGCAGTCTGCCAGACATTTGAACTTCTGCATAGGTACTGAGCATAGAAAGAGGTTCATGTTCTCTCTCTCTCTCCCCCCACCTCCCTCCCTGCCCACCCCATTCTCCCTCTTTGTCCCTCTCCCCCTCTCTCTTTCTCTCCTTCTCTTCCTCTCCCTTTACTGGATTTTGAAGTCATACAAATTAGAGCTTGTGCCTTTACTTTTTCATTTGAGATGAAATCCTGCAAGAGTGACAAAGTGGGCCCTGGCTAGGTAGCTCAGTAGGTTAGTGTTGTCCCAATATGTCAAGGTTATGGGTTTGATCTCCACACATAATAAGAATCAACCAGTAACTGCTAAATAAGTGGAACAGCAAACCGATGTTCCTCCCTCCCTCCTCTCCCTTCCTTTCTCTCTCTAAAAAAAAATTAAAAAATATGACAGAGTGACCTAATGTCTCTTAACAGTGGTTGTAATGAAAAAAGAAAGCTTGCCCTGGCTGGTATGGCTCAGTTGGTTGGAGTGCCATCCCACTAACTGAAAGGTTATAATGGGTTCGATTCCTGGTCAGGGCGCATACCTAGGTTGTGAGTTCAAGGCCTGGTCAGGGTAAATATGGTCCCCAGTCTGGGCATACATGGGAGGCAACCAGTTGATGTTTCTCTCTCTCCCTTCCTCTCTAAAAGCAATGGGGGAAAAAGTCCTTGGGTGAGGATTAAAAAAAAAGAGGGAAAATTTATGCTTAATGTGAGGCTAGACACAGAGATAAGTTCTTTACATGATTTTCTCATTTGGTCCTCACAACTATAAGCAATATAGTAGGCCTGCTTATAATTCCTGTTTTACAGATGGAAAAACTGAGGTGTGGGGGAGCCCAGGCCATGCAGCCAGTGTTCAGGGGTCATAACAGCCTTGGTCACGGTGGGTGTTTGTAAGTCAGCTCTGTCAAATGCCCTCCGTAAGAGAGGCTCCCCGGTGATATGAGCCAGAGGTGAGCATGGCAGCCCTCAGTGACTCGGGAAACACAGGGACAACCACGGCCCCGGCGAGGCTAATGAGCGAGAGCCTGTGTTGCTGCAGGGAGGGGAGCAGTGGCATTTGGAAACAAGTCTACATTTGTCAAAAGAATAATGAAGGCACCTACGGGAGCTCAGTAGTAGAAGGGTCTTTGGGTCTCCCCTTCCTTTAGTTTTCAATTTCATATTTCTGAGTTTTATGGGGAAAAAATACCTTGAGAAGAAATGGGAAATTTAAAAATACTATTACCTCGATGTAGCCAGCAGGTTTGATATATGTCTCCTATCTCCTCTAAGCACCTGTTCTCTCCTTTACAAAAGCCTGATGGGACTGCTTCACCTCATGGCTGCTGCGGTGAGACCCCCCCGGCAGCCCCCACACTCCTGCCCTGCAGTCAGGGACGGACACGGGGATGGAGCAGGAGCAGGGTGGAGAACCAGGGTCCAGGTGTAGTATTTACCGCTTCACAAGGAGCACGCAGCCAGGTGACACGGCCTGGCTTGCCTGGGAAACGGCGACAGTGATGAAGGCACTCAGCCTGGAGCCGATGCCTCTTCAGCCCTCCCAGTGAGAGCCTCGGGGACAGTGCACCCGGGCCTGCTTCAGGCTGAGCGCCTGCGGCTTTTAAAGGTGTTTTTACATTTTCTTGCTTTGGGAAGGGGAGGGACTGACTCTATTTTCTGCCAACCAAGTAGTGTTCACGAGCTTCAGGAGTTATTTGTATTGGCCTGAAGACCTTTCCAGACTCATACCCAGAACTATTACAAACAATTAAAGATATTGGGCGGGCCTCTAGGTAAGTGAGATTACCTTTCAAAAAGGTTTTTTGGTGTATTTATTTATTCTTTTACTAAAGCACTGAAAGTAACCATATGCAAAGAAAGGGTCCATCAGCTTTCAAAAAGTACAAGAAGCTGCCTCGTTCCACTACGTTCAAGTGGTCTGTCTGTGCCCTGCGGGGCGGCAACTGCCAAAGACCCGTGGCTCTTGAGTGCTCCCACGCTGCCTTGTCTGACGGGATGTGCCATAAAATACGCACCAGATGTCAAAGACGCTTAGTACCGAAAATAATCACAATTATATGACTTACTTACTAAGTCAATTCTGTCTACATTAAGGATAAAATTGATCTTTAATCACTGTTTCTATTGATTACATGTTAAAATAATTATATTTTGGGTATATTGGTTTAAGCGAAATATGTTATTAGAGTTCATTTCATCTGCGCCTTTTTACTTTTTAAATATGACTACTAGAAAAGTTAAAGTTACATTTGTGGATCTCACATTTTGATCAGAGCTATTCTATCGCTATATGAAAGTATGAAATATGTTTCTATAAATTGGAAGTACTAATATGTGTTTTAAAATAAGTTTTAAAAAACTGCTTTCTGAAATACTTGTGAGGGGGGATGTTAACTCGCTGTAAGTAGTCAACATAGCAGGCACTACTTGACTTGCCAAGATGGGTTTGTTTTGCCATTCTAGGGAAAATATATTGGACAAAACTCTTCTTGGTTATTAATAGCTGTTCAGGGACAGTGTTTTTCCCTGAGAACATAGGTCAGCTTGTGTCAGTTGTTACAGAACATGGTTTCTTAATGTTTGAGAGAACTGCTGTGTGCACATTCCCTCTGTGGCTTTTCGCACAGGCGTTGTCCTACTGGCCGCCTCATGACCACACCCCTGGCGGCGCTGGAAGCCCTCACGAAAAGCAGCCCCGGCGGCGCTCCACAGGAGCTCCGGGCCTCTGGCACCTCCACCTCACACTTCGACTTCCACCTCACTCTCACTGTCTGTATTTAGAATGCTCCGACACCTTCCAGGAGTGTTTTGTGGGTGAGATTCCTAGATGAAACACTTGAGATTCTTGGATGACGAGGCTTGTTGTGACAAGCTTTAGCTCTTCTCTTCCCCCCACAGCCACAGTTTTGCTCCGAGTTGACAAGGCCTATTGGGGCATCAGGTAGCTAAGGCTGAGTCCTGAGAGAGTCCCACCCTCCTCTCGAGGTGTTCACAGGGTCCCCACCCGGATTTAATGCTGACACTCAGAATCTTCTACTATGGGAGGAGAGGGTGGGGAGAAGGTACAGGGAATAAGTAGCATAGACGGTGGGGAGAAAATAGACAGGGAGAGGGCGAGAGTAGTGTGGGAAATGTAGAAGCTGAAGAACTTATGATACATGGACATGAACTAAAGAGGGGGAGTGTGGGTGGGAGGGGGTTGGCAGGGTGGAGGGGAATGAAGGGGGAAATGGGAGAACTGTAATGGCATAATCAATAAAAAAGTTTAAAAAAAAAAGAATCTTCTACTATATTGTTTTTGCTTAGGAATTAACTAGAAACATCTTAGTTTTTACCCTTTTTGCACTAGGAGACCATAAATTTCTGAGATCCTTAAAAATCTGATTTAAAAAAATAGGAGGAATTGGATAACATATATTAATATTTACTTAATATATTAGGGCTAAAGTATTTTTTAAATTTTTAACTCCTGTTGGAGTATGTTTTTTCCACAATATTCAAAAACATGAAAGCTGAACTAAAGAAAGTTCGGGATCCAAAGACCCGTCTACTGTTGAGCCCCCTCGGATGTCCGCTCCACGACTCTTTGGACGGCTGTTGGCTTTTTCCCAAAGAACACTGTGTGTTCCTTTGCCCAGGAAAGCCTGGCTCCTCCTGGTCTGCCCATCTCTCCTTACCACTGGCCAGCAGTTCAATGACTGGGATCGGAATGGAGGGAAGGGACGAGTCAACCTGACATGCTTTCCGAGTGTGGGGTTTGGCATTTCAGAGAGAGTCCAGCTTGTGTGAGGGAGTTCAGCTTTGCTGGGGAAACGGCCGGAGCTTGTGAATGGACTTTCCCTGTAGCTGCTTCTTCCTGACTCCCACCTGGCGAGAATCTTCTGGCTAGGGCCCTGTGTGGGTAAGTCCGCTTGTAGGTAGATGGATGCTTTCTGGTTTTAATTTGTAAGGTGTTTTTTTTTTAATCTCTTTGCCCTGTCCCTCAGTGGATGTGACACCTCACAGAAAATCCATGGTGGACAGGGAGGAGGGACAAATGGTACAGTGCTGTCTAAAATCTCAGTCATCATGCTATAACCTGACCAGAACATAGAAAGAGCCTTAGAGATGCAAGTCCTGTGAGGTTTCAGTTAACATGATTTTGCTTAAGGGTAGATGAACTGCTAAAAAACACAGTGCTGAACAAGTTTGGTGCTTAAAGTGTTCGAGTTGCACTCAGATGCCCGCCTCTGACCCGGCCGAGGCTGTTGCCTAGAGTGCTCTAAGCGGGTGCAGCCTGGCCCAGCACCCATCAGTGCGGGAGGGTGAGTGGCAACACACAGGCTCGACAGGCACCGCCTGTTGCAGTCCACATGCCTGATTTTCTGGCAAGGAAACACGGATTGTGGATCAACCCCAATGCCTTCTGAGTCTCATTCACTGTTATTTGCCCTGCACTCTGGAGCTACAGCTTTGTACTTAAATTTAAGAGATGTCTGGCTTCCCATTGACTCACCCATGAGTCACCTGCCATGGTCAAGTCATCAGGTCACCTGGGCTGAGAGAAACTGACAAGAGGGCAGTACGGGCCCAGGAGCAGAGTCTACTATGTTAACCGCAAGAGAAGGAGGAAGGGGAGGAGGAGTGATAGCTCTGTATTTTACCATTTGTCCTTATCTGAAAAATAAAAGAAAGAAAAAACAAAGCATTGGTATTGGTGACATTATTTACATCTAGGGCCACAGGACAAATATGGACCCCACAGGACTTCTGTCATTCATGCGAGATTGTGTAAGGTTTCAACGAGTTAATATATAGAAAATTCCACAGAAGGTTCATGTGGAAATGCCACTATATAGTCAGTACTACATGAACTTTGCTGTTGTGATCACAAGCTTAATAATTTAGAGGTCATGCACCACTTAGAGCCATTCATGAAGGCACCATATGAGACCAGCAAGACTCTGATATATCCATAATGAAAATCATTCTGATTTTAAAAACTCGCTGATTTGATGATGTTCATTTTAACTTGATTCTGTTTTATAAGCAATTACTATCTTTAGCTGGTTCTTAACTAATATCAGATATAATTAATATTCAACAAAGCCCATTGTACCTTAGACGGATTTAATGGGAACCCCTGGTCACGGTACTGTGAGCAAGATTCTCCACGAGAGGATGACAGACCGGGCTCCCAAGAGGCTCACTAGGTAAACGGTGCCGTGATGCGTTTACTCCATCCCCAGACACGTCGTCAGCCTTCCAGACTCAGAACCCTGCAGAAACGGAGCAAAACACATAAGAAACTGATGTAGCAACCAGATTCGAACAGCCCCTTGGCCTACACAGGACATATTCTCTGAGTATGCAGTTCTAGATGGGACACTGACAGATTATTGGCCAGCATGGAAATGAGGACATCAGGAAATGTTCCTTGGCTCAGATATTTTCCCAGTCCACCAGTAAGTATTTCCCGGGAGGCTGCTGTGTGGCAGGCCCTGGAGGAACAAACTGATTGAGACGGTCACTGTTTCGGGGCACTAACGATGCAGTTGGGAAGGCGCTGGCATAGTTGGGCACCACTGGTACCTCCCGCAGTCGTTCAGGCAGTCAGCAGACGTTCATTCGTGCCCGCGGCCTAGCAGTCACCGAGCGAGCACACTGAACAGGACGGACAAGGCTCCTGCTCTTTCGGGCGGCAGGAAGCAAGTAAGCAAATAAACGTGACCACTGCTGTGGAGGAAATGAATGTGGTCAAAGACAGATCGTGTGTGGCAAAAAGACCTCCTCTCTGCAAGGAGCACAAGCCTCAGAGCAGTGGGGATTCCTTTGTTATTTTATACGGAAAATCGTCCAGGACACAACGGACTTCAGGCACAGCCTGAGTGCGGGGCTCGATGTTGTCTTCGAGTTCCGCTTTGTCTGTGTGGGTTTTCTCGCAGGTGGGCTCTCTCCACAGGTGTCAACAGGGCTGGCCTCAGATCTGGCTCCTAATTTAACTGAAACAGAGAAGAAAGTACTTTTCTTCCCAACAGTGTGAGTGCCAAGGCCCCAGGTCTTTCTCTACTTGGCTCACACTGGCCACAGACTCGGATGGGAACCAGTGACTGTGCCCTGGGGAGAAAGAAAGGTCTGAGACCAAGTGCGTCATGCCGCGACACTAGAGCTGGGGCGGCATAGCTAGACCGGAGTCAGGAGAGAGCCTGTGTCACATCAGAGCCATTTATCCTCTCTGTGTATCTGTCCCTTCACCTGGAAAGTGGCGCTGGTAACTGTGCCTGTCTCAGGGAGACCTGGAGGAGAACTCGTCAGACAGAGTGCATACCAAGTTCAGACCTCAGAATTGGACGGGGCCTACCTCCTTTGCCCTGTGCTGGGGATGGGGAGTGTGGGGGGAGTGGTGGGAGAGGGGAGAGTCCTCTTGGAGACATGGCCCTGTCAAGGCATCTACAGCCTGGGTCCCCTCTGCCTGGTCTGGGGGGTGCTTACTCTGCACTGCCCGCATCTACCCCACCTCACTGCTGACTGCCATTCTTCTGAGGGGCAGACGATCTCTGGCTTTTTCAATACCCATGCTCTGGTTATAGTCAAGTGTTGCTTGCCTAAGATTTGTGCTTGTATTATTTTGGGGTGAGATTTCATTTACCCCAATGGGGTGATCCATTTCGTGTTGTTGATATTGTCACTCAACACAAAGAGGACAATCTTATTGCCTTTAGATTCAAATTTGGGTAGTGCCTCTCACTCTTGCCCCGCCTGTTGTAACCTCTCCAGCCAAGAATGTATTGAGGGAGAGAAATTTAAAGGGGTTATATGATGTGGACAAAAGCAGCAGTTCGTGGTTATATAGTATTAACATCCAGCTATGCATATTAAAGGATCCATTTGGTAACTATTATATAACCTTTGAGAGCCAGATTCAAGTTAATGAATTTTAAAGTAGTGGGTTTATTTATTTTCTTTGGGAATCATATTCAAAGGGGGTAAATGCAAATATAAAAATAACTTTCCTCTTTCTCATATTTATGAACAGGTTTATATATCTGTATTAAAAACACAGCAACATATATAGTTGTATCTCTTTTTAAAAAATCTCTGTGGATGCAAGTACTAGATCACAAAATAATTCTTTTTATGATAATATTTTTAAATCTTTAGTTACGAAATCTATTGAAGAAGTAGCTTGTTTAAAATCCCTTACACTTGTTTTCGTTTCCTTTTAGTTTATTCTGGAAATTGCAACATTTAGCACTTTGCAGTTTAATTTAAAAGGATTACCTATTTTCTTAAATGCTTAAGCAGGGAAGCAAGTTGCAGTTATTGATTTTTCTCTGCATGTATTCCGTGAAAGCTGTATTCTCTCCTTCCCCGGGGACCGTACCTCTGAACTGCATGCTTGCTGGTGACAGCTCGGACCTCTGATACATAACCAAAGACCTTGCCTAATATCCTTGCAACTGCTCGGGGAATTTTTATTAAGTAAAAGCATCATTAAAGTAGACAGGATGATGAAGTTTAATGAGCATCTTTTGTGCATGAGATTGTTAGTTTTGCTCTGCCAGAATTCTTATTTCTCCCTTCCGGGGGTGGGGGTGGGGGGCTGGTGAGGGCAAGTAGCAAGTCTGGAATGTGTGGCATATTTTTAAATCGGCCTTATATTTCACATGTTCGTATAGCTTCATATCTGTTGTAAGCCTGCTACAAATTTTTTGGCTGTTTATATGGATGCCATTGGCACATGGATGTCTGTACTGTTTTTCTACGCTGTATGTTGGCGACGGAGAGCAGTGAGAGTTATAACGTGCAGTGTGAACGTGAAAGACGCATATTGCAGTTAGTGGTTACGTGGAACCATCTCCTGGAGGTTTGATCTTCAAAAATCATTGCCTTCTGAATTAATGAGACTTCTCATAAGAATATGCTAACTTAATATTTTTTCCTTTAAGACTCAGCAATTTATGTGCTAAGGTTCTGTCACGAGCCTCTCATTCCTTCTAGATAGGATAAATAAAGTTATTACAAATGCTTATTTATAATCTCAGCTTCACACTTTGTCCACAGATTTATTTGTGGAGACTTTAAATTTAGCAACCTACCCTAAGAGTACAGATTATAAACAAAATTACTTTTCTTCATTTGGTGTCACTGGCCGTGTACTTAGATTTTAAAGTCGGTTCTTCCTTGGCCTGTATAAGGACTTCCCATGGAAACCCCAAAAATAACAAAAGGGAGGCAGACGACGCGAGCACGTGACTGGAGAGCAGCATATTGTGTGTGTCATCTACCTGGCATTCTGAGAGACAATATTTACACAGCACACAATGTGCTTCCCGCAGTGCCACGAGTGTATAGAATACAAAAGAAGTGAAGTCTGCCTTCAAGGAAATGGACAGCTTGTTCAGAAGACAAAACTGAGAAATTTACAAAGATGGGAGGCTAAACGACTTGGTGAATTAAGAGCTGGACCCTTGGGAGCGATTGCCTGGGCTCCATCAGGGCTGGAGCTTGCTAAGCCTCGGTCTCCTCCTGTCAGCAGTGAAGACAACAGAAGCCCGCACTGCACTGGGTGGTTCTGACAGTGAGTGCTGGACGAACGGTAGCCAGTTTCACGCGCCACCATAAAGGCCCTCTACTGGTACTTCGAAATAACAAGCCAGGGGCAGGAACCACTTTATGGATCATCAAGGGCTTAGTGGTGAAATCCTGATAAATCCCACAGTATTTTGTAGAGGGTGGAGGGAGGTGGAGGGGTGTGGTGGGGCTGTGAAAAGCCTAAAAATACGAATGAGATCTGAATTACAGAAAGGACTCAGGCAGGCATTCCAAGCAATTGATCAGCAAAAATCAGCAAAAAACAAAAACAAAACAAAAGGAGTGCCGGCGGGTGGGAAAGGCTAATCCCAGGCCTCGGGTTGATTTAGCACTTTTGTATTTTTCATAGCACTTCAGTGAGCCTAAGCCAGTCTGACTGTCAGATATACCTGAAAAGCAGACATGTGCAGATATCCCCATTTGCCAACTAAGATAATCGATATTCTGGAAGGAGGTGCCATAGGAGTACTCAGCTGATACGTGGCAGAACTCATACTTGACCCCTTTCCTACACTCCACACTGCTTGTCTCCAGACCAGCCTTACTGAACTCAGGTGTTCCAGGAACAGAGAGATGAGGGTGGGTGAGTCATGTGGAGGGAGAGGGTTCCGTGGCTGCTCTGTGCCGTGCCCCAGGCTGGGTACTTGGTCCCATGAGCAGTGGATGCTGTTTTCCAGGTGTAAACCAAGGAAAAATCATTCTGTCACTTGTATATGAACACACTAGAGGAGGGAATGGATCATTGTCAGGGACACCAAGAAGGGACCGTTATAATAATCCAGTGGCCATGTGATAGGGGCCTGGATGAGCTCAGGAGAAAAAGAGAACAGGTAAGATCATAGGATGTTGAAAATAAGAATACATACCATAAAGGGACTAATTAATCTATCTACGGAGTTATGAACCTTTTGAGAAGCCAATGAAAATATGTTTTCTTTCTGTTGAAAAGTAAAGCTTTGCTTAGAGTTTCAGATACTTCCCTGGTCCCAAGCTAAGCATGTCTTTTGTAGAGGAACTGTCACTCACTCTGATTCATGTGGTGCTTGAAAAAAAGGCAGATGTCAGAATGACTTCAGTGGCTTCAGTTTTGATCCTGAAGATTTGGAGACATAGACAGACAGACTGTGGGAGCCGGGGTAAAGAACTGTTACCTGTTTCGGTTGGGTTTAAGGGCAAAGTGTCCAAGTGAAAACAGGCAAACAGGAGCCGAGGATGGTGGTGGCATGGAGGGCTGCCGCTCAGAGAATACCATCGAAGCTATAAAATCAGATGATCGTTCTGGAGAAGAGAACACAAAGATGAATGCAGAAACATAAAGACCAAAGAAGTGTCCGAAGACCAAAGAGAGAGAATGATAACCAGGACAGTACCTTGCAACCAAAGGCGGAGATTTTCAAGAAGGAATGGGGTGGTCTGCAGTGGCCTGCAGTGCTGCGACCGTGAAGGGGTTGAGGGTCTGCAAGAGACCTTTGGATCTCTAAAAATGAAGATGTGCACAGTAGATAAAACTGGCCTGCCCATATAGAAAAGCATCATGCCATCCTGCTTAATATAATATTTGTTGCAAAACGTATTCTGATTCTGGTGGGCTGGGATTTTTTGCTGTGCAGTCTTGGGTGTCAACAGGCAAGTGTGCTCAGTTGTGTGAGCTTACAGTGGCCATGTGTGGCTGCTTTCACAAGGTGCCTCCGAAGGGGTCGGCCTGGTGACCCCAGAAGTCCCTGGAATCATTTCATGATGGTTCCTCTACTGCTGGCCTTTGGCAGGGAGTTTTCGGGTGACTGATCAGGACAGGGTCCATCCCAAAGGGACGAATGGAGAGCCCATGTGGCCTGGTGGGCCTGGCACACTCATGACCCACAGCGAGAGCATCCACACGCACTTCGCCTTTCATTTCTCTTTAGCGACAGAAGCCTGTTCTTCAGACTCCTGAACATAATTGATCCCTTCCTGTCACTTTAGATTGTTCTTTGCTGGTTTTTCCCCTCCTTAATTGTCTCCCAGTTATCGTCTATAAACCTCAGATTTCACGGGGATGATTTTCTAAGACTGTGCCATAAGTTGCCTTCATTTTCTGGGTTACTTTGCCCACTGATGGTGGCTGCTCCGCTGGTGACCTGGAGCCAGGCTCCCTTTGTCAGCCCTCCAGCTGGCACGGCTGGATTTCAGTCCCCACCGGAAACCTCCCTGCGAAGGGGGCTGATGGCTGAGAGGCGTTCCTGGCTGTGGTCTGTGCGTGGAGGAGCATTTGAGAAGTGGGAGGAACTGGCTGTCTGAGCCTGAGTCACGGACCTTTGTGAGAGTTTGTGGTGGCAGGAACTGTCCTGGAACCCCTGTTATGTGCCTGAACAGACCAGACCTTTTCCGCGTCAGAGTTAATCTTCTCCAGAGCCTTGTGAGGTAGTTGGAATTTTTTATCCTCATTTTGCAAGCGAGAGGACCACAGACTGGGCCAAGTTAATCACTTGCCCAAAGTCACACATTGGTCAGAGCCGAGCAGGATACAAGGACAAGAGATGAGTGAAGATTGGGACTGCTTTCTGGGGATCCCCACGGCAGGGTGGGGCAGGTGCCGCCTGAGCAGAGGCCTGAGGGGCTGTGCTAGTGTGGGAAGTGTCTTGTGCTGGGGTCTCCAGGATGGCCGGGATTTTCCCAAGTGCAGGAGGCAGAAGGAACAGGGCCAGCACCTGTAGTCACCAAGGCCCTAAGGGGGAAGGTGCTTCATGAGAGGAGGGTATAGCATAGTCAGGAGGACAAAAATCCATCCCAAAGGCTGTGGGCTATATTAATTAATCAGGGTTTTTTTTATTTGCTGTTTTATGAGGCTTTGACACATGGGGGTCTTGCTGGCTGAAGAGAGCCTGCCCTTCCCAGGGTTAGCTAACTGCCAGAGACAGCAGCCCACATGCCCACAATATACGCCCTTCATATACTAACCCGCCACTCCATGGCCCGTGCCCTGGACCGCCTCCTTTGTCTGAAGCACACACACCGAGACAGCATTTCCCCTCTCCCAGCTACTGGTCAACTGGAGACCATCCTGTGGCCTAGAGGCCACTGAAATTATTCAAGCTGTCCAATCCTAAACGCTCAAACTTGCCTACTCTGCCTCACCCATTCCTTTCCGTGAAATCACCATCAAGGCTCTGGGCCAAATTCTCTCCTCCCTGCTGCCTCCTGACCGACCCTGCCACTTCCCCATGTGGCCCTGCGTGGTCTGGCGTGCCCCCTCCTCTTCGGAAGTGCACACAGTCAGACTTCTTTCAGTGTCATTGAGCTCTCTGTGTCATCGCCCAGTGACCCTCCATCCTCTATAAATTAATCCCAGGTACATTCAGAGCATGAGTCCTGAGAATGGAGTCAGAGAATG